>JABXES010006410.1:0-25475 GCA_013375695.1 Dictyostelium brefeldianum
TTACGCCTATTGTATGCGTCGGTTGATTCTATCTAAAAATTTTATAAATCATTTTACCACTTTACTCAAAAAAAAAAAAAAAAAAAAAAAAAAAAAAATTTTTTAAAAAAAAATTAAAAATTTGGTGTATAAAAAAAAAAAAAAAAAAAATTAAAAAAAAAAAAAAAAAAAAAAAAATTTTTAAAAAAAAAAAAAAAAAATAATTTGAAAATTTTGAGATTTCACATATTGTGGTATTTGATCAATCCAATCGATTCTTATTCAAATTGGTTTTTTATTTGAATATGATATGTTAAAATAAGCTTATATTTTACTATACATATATAATAAATTTACTTTTATTTGAAACAAATAAAATAATAATAAAAACCGATATTATTTATTTCCAACAAAAGCATTGTTATAGTACAACAAATATACATATAATACAGATAGATGTATAATACACGTATATACTATCTATAGAATTTACTTCAAATTGAATTTGCAATTTTTTTTTTTTTATTTATTTTTTATTTTTTTTTTTCATTTTTTTCAATTTTTTTTAATTTTTTGTATATTTGGTTTATTTTTAATTCATTTTATTATTTTCGATATTTATATCAACTATTATATACAATGGCATCAGATTCAAGTAGGGATTTAATTATCTCTATATTGAATGGTGCAAATAGTTCAGAAAAGGATAAATCTGATCTTCTTGCCAATGCATTTGAATTAATATTTCATAAAGAACCAATTCTATTAGACGAATTTTATAATAGTTTTATAGAGTTTGCATTGGATAGGTCACAAACAATTAAAAAACAAATAATACCGTATATAGAATCAATTTGTAAAAAGTATCCAAAATGTAAGGAATCAATGCTTATTATTGTCATTGTCATCATATTACCTCATTGAACCATCATCAGATACACATTCTCTAACATGCACACTTCACTATTATGATTACAGATTTAAGAAATAGCGAATCAAATTTAAAAATATTATTAACATGCGATAATAAAGCAATTGTAAAGAGAATAGTTTTATGTGTGACAAATTTAATAAGATCAACATTATCATTCATGTAAGTATTGTTTATATCACGATTGTGTAACATCATCACGATCAAACGATCTAATCACATTATAAAAACTATTTGCAGAGTTCAACCATCAAACGATCAACAATTATTAGTAGATACATGGAATTCATTTAATAATTTAAAGAATTATATTACAAATCTTAGTAAATCAACTGAAGATGAATCAATTAGAACAAATTGTTTTAAAATGTTGGAAATATTAGTATTATCATTCTCATCACCAGGTGAATATAAAGTAAGTAGAGCTGTGGTTAAAATTATTATTACCATCATCTTTATAGTAATATTAACCAATAGATTAACTTTCAGTCAACAAAGAAATATAAATCAGACGAAGAATTTTCATTGGATAAAGTACCTTATGATCATCATATAATATCGAAATCATCATTACAAACAGATTGTGAAGAATATTTAAACATTTTATTAGATGGTGCAAAAGATTTAAGAAACATGTAAGATTAGGTTATATAGGTTTATTATTATTATTATTATCAAGAGAGTGAAGACGATGTATAGGATATTAATATTTTATTTTTTTTGTGTTAGGACTAGCCAAAATATAATGTTATTGGTTACATCATTAACAACTATAGCAAAACAAAGATTTACAATGTTTTCAAAGATATTACCAACATTAACAAATTGTCCAAATATAGTACCAAGATTTCAAATTGTTCAACAAGAAAGTGTTAGACATTCATTAAAAGTATCACTTTTATCATTAATTCGTATAAAGAGAAAAGAATTATTAGCACCATTTATGGGAGATTTAATTCAAGCATGCACTAAAATTGATTCAAAAGATGCCGCTGATGAAGCTGCAAGATGGTTTTATCATGATAGTAATTCAGAACCCGATAAAAAGGTGAGTTTATTGATTTGATATTAATATATCCTATTTATTAATATATACTAATATTAAGTTTCAAAAATCTCACAGAAACGACATAGCGAAGGAAATCATGATTCACATAAAAAGAAATCAAAAACTGAACATGTATATGGTATAAATAATAACATTGTAGATAATAATAATAATAATAACAACAACAACAACAACAACAACAACAACGGTAGTAATAGCAATAGGAATAGTGTCAATAATAGTAATAATAATAATAATAATTTCAACAATAACAATAATAATAATAATAATAATAATAACTATCAAAATGAAATGTTTAATAATAATAACAACCAAATGTATACAAATTCAGCAGGATTTATAGAAAGACCTGGTTTAATTATGGATAATGATTCTCAATCTAAAATTTTGTAAGTTTTTTTATACGGCTAAAAATGTGAAAGTAATATACTAATTCATTTAGCTAAAAAAATTTACAGAGCATCAATTGAATTTTTAAGTCCAGAATTTGTTAGAGAATTAGTAATTGAAAACATGAGCTATGTTCCATTGGCAGGTTTATTACAAGGAATACCTTGTAATCAACAAACTGAAGAATTATTTAAATTTGTAGATTCATATCAAAATAAACAAATGAAACCAGTTCAATTTATAAATCCATTTAGTCAACAACCACAACAACCACAACAATATCCAAATCAACAATTTAATCAACAACCACAACAATCACCAAATCAACCATTTAACCAACCACCACCAGGTACACCATTTATTCTATCACCACCAATGCCACCTTCTGCATATAGACAACAATTACAACAACAACAATTACAATTACAACAACAGCAACAACAATTATTACAACAAATTGAATTACAAACTCAAAAACAACAACAACAACGTGAATTACAACAAAGAGAAAAAGAACAACAACAACGTGAAAAAGAACAACAGCAACAACAACAATCACCAATTATTGAACCAACTATATTAGTTAAAAAAGAAATTGAAGATTCAGATGATGAAGAAGAAGAAGAGGATGAAGAAGATATATTATTATTTGGTAGCATGAAAGATACAATTGAAGATGACGATGATGAAGAAGATGAAATATATACAAAACAAGAAAACGAAAATCAAAAAGCACAATTAGCATTACAAGAAGAACAACAACAAAAAGCAATTTCAAAAAAGAATAACGATTCAATGGATTTATCAACTGGTGCACAAAAGAATGAAGTAGTACCGTCGTTTACACCAAGACCAATTTTTAAAGTACCAAAATTAACAACCAATCAAATTCAACATGTTGGTGATTCAGCAATTGTTAGAATTAAAACATCTGAACCTGGTATCATTGTTTGTGGTAAACATGATCTTTGGACATCTTTATTATCGCGTATTCTATCATTAAGACCTGATCAAGAAGAATTACAAGATCAATTTGTTAAATTTATTACCACTGATTTTTTAAGTCGTAGAGAATTAGCACTTCAATGGTTATATAATGAATTATTTATTGCAAAGCAAGTTTTACCAACAGCAGATAACAACAATAGTAATAATGGAATGATCAATGGTAATGGTAATCAACATGATAGTAACGATGACGATGAAACAATGATTAGATATTCAAATTTACTTGGTAAAATGATTAAACAAATGAGAAATCAATTTCCAGTTAAAGATACAATTATTGGATCATTTATATTGGATGTACCATACGTTACCAAACAATTATTACATTCAATAAATTGTAGAGTTATAGCAGAAGCACAAAGTTTAATTTATTCAAGTTCAACATGGGATATAAATCAAGTATTTTCAAATGATCATAATACAATACCAAAACCAGTTACTCAACATTACGATGAAAATGGTAATTTAGTTGATGTTGCAGATGATCCATCATACGTTGCACCACCACCTGATCCAAGAATATTACAAGAAAAAGAAAATGAATGGTTACCAATGGCATTGGGTATAATTAGAGATTTAATTGTTTGGAGACCTGTTGTACGTGAATATTGTATAAATAGTTTATTGAATTTTTCAATTTCAAATGATGATAGTGTTCGTTCACCAACAATCAATTTAATTGCAAATCAAATCTACTCAAAACAACCATCGGTAACTCCTCAAATTCAATTGTTTGCAAAACAACAAATATTAGATTTAGTCACTGTAATTGATATTGAAGTTGAAATGGATAATCAAAAAACAAAAGATGCTTCAATTATTTTTAGTGAATTAATGAATCAAGATAATAAAGTTTCATCATCAACCATTAAACAACCACAAGCAAAAATTGAAGAAATACCAATGGAAACAACTGAAGATGATGAAAAAGAAAAAGAAAAACAAGATAAAGATGATCCAGATTATAAAGATGATGATGAAGAAGATAATGAAGAAGATAATGAAGAAAAATCAAAAGACGAATCAACTTCCACCACCGCAACCTCTACAACACCAAAAATTATAACTAGAAATAGAGAAAAAGAAATTAAAAAATTTATTGAAACTCGAGTTTCACTTTATTTTTCATTGGTAATTAAAAATCATCAATTGTTAAGTGATTTATTAGAAATTTATCCAAAATGTAGTTTACTTATTCAAGAAGTAATTAGAAAATTAACTACACATATAATTAAACATATTGGTCAAACTAGTGAATCATTATTACAAGTATTGCAAATTTGCCCAAATGGTTCAGAAAATTTAACTATTGAAATTTTAAATGCATTAGTATCATTGGATCGTCCATCTAGCGAATTGGTTGAATCTGTTAAAACGTTATTATTGACAAATAGTGATATTAGATTTTTATTACCAGTACTTCAAGGTTTGAAAAAAGAGGAAATCATAACAAGATTACCATCATTCTTATCATTGGAAAGTAAAGAAGATACAAATCAATTTTTAAGTGTATTGGCAAAACCAGGTTCACCAATGTCAGCATCTGAATTATTGGTTCAACTTCATTTACTTCCAGATTCATTGACAACGAAAGCAATTGGATCAATTGATTATTGTTTGGAACAAATGGATGAATACTTTAAACAAGAAATTGTTGCTGCTTCAATAAATCAATTAATGGCACAACCTCAATTACCAAAATTATTCATGAGAACCATATTGAAAACATTGGTTAAACATCCACGTCTTAAAATATTTATTGTTGAAATTCTTGGTAGATTAGTAGCACGTCAGGTTTGGAAAGATAAAACACTTTGGGATGGTTTCATTCGTTGCACTAAATTGGCAAAACCTGAATCATTGGAAGTTATTTTACAATTACCCCCAACTCAATTCGAAGATGCAATCAATCATGAAAAACATACTGATCTCAAATCTATCATTTTAAAACATTTACATTCATTAAAAGATAAAGATATTCGTTATCCAAAACAAAATTTAAAAGCTTTAAATTTTGAAAAATCAAAATAAAATAATATAATTAAAATTCCAATAACAACAAATAAAAACACATTTTTATATACATGTATATTCAATATAAATATAAATTATCGATAAAAAAAGAATATTGCAAGTGAGTTTATTATTTGTTTGTTTTGTTACTATTATTGTTTTGGTGGTTTTGTTTTATAATTTAATTATTCTATTATATTGTTGTTTGTTGTTGTATTTATAAATCACTAGATGCAGCAGCTTCAAATTCCATTTTTTTTGGGATATCAGTGTTGTTTTTTTTGTTTTTATCAGGTGATCTATTTCTGCTACCACTTCTATCTCTCGATCTATTTCTACCATTTGATTTATTGTTTTTATTATTTTTATCTGGTGATCTATTTCTGCTACCACTTCTATCTCTTGATCTATCTCTACTTTTATTTCTATTATTACGGTTATTATTTCTGCTACCACTTCTATCTCTACTTTTATCTCTTGATCTATCTCTTTCTCTTCTATTTATATTTTTATTTATAACGCCATTACCATTACCTCTTGAAGAGGATCTATCTCTTTCTCTTTCTCTTGAACGATCTCTTGATCTATCTCTTGATCTATCTCTTGAACGATCTCTTGAACGATCATCTCTGTCTCTTCTTCTATTTTCTCTTGAACGTGATCTTGAACGATCTCTTTCTCTTCTTCTATTATCTCTTGAACGATCTCTTGATCTATCTCTGTCTCTGTCTCTTGATCTATCTCTATCCCTATCTCTTGATCTATCTCTATCATCACGTCTTCTATCTCTTGATCTATCCCTTGATCTATCTCTATCATCACGTCTTCTGTCTCTTGAACGTGATCTTGATCTTTCACGACGTCCATATGGACTATATCTAAGATTGTTATTACCTCCTCTATCATTATTTGATCTTTTACTATTTCCACTATTATAAATAAAAAATATAAATTGTTAATTTCCAATATATGTCGCAAATAATAATAATGATAAATTATAAATATAAACCACAACTTACTTTGGACAACTTCTAGCCCAATGACCTTCTTGATTACATACAAAACAATTACCTGTACCATTTTCAGGTTTTCTAATTCCATTACTACTGTTACTTAATTCAACAATTATATTTCTACCAAGGAATAGTTGTTTATTTTCACTGTTAATTGCATCTTCTGCTGAATTCTTTTCATAGTATTCCTATAAAAAATAAAAAAGTTAGTTTTATCGGTTATTTATATATATTTATTTAAATTGTGTGTATGAAACTCTCTTACAATAAAACAAAAACCTTTCTTTAATTCTAATTTATTTATTTTACCAAATTTTTCAAATCTTTCATAAAGATCATCTTCTCTTGTATTTTGATTTATTCTACCAACATATATTTTTGACATGTTTGATGAAAATAAATATCAAATACAAATAATTGTATTTGTGTTATATACTAAAAATAAATTGCAATAAAATAAAAAAAACTTTTTGATTTTTTTTTTGATAAAATTTTTTTTTTTTTTTTTATGAAAACAACTAAAATTGGCTATGGATGTGGATAATACTTTTTTTGATCACACATTCTATATTTGAATAAATAACCATTTAAATTAATATTGTTTGAAAAAAAAAGATACTTTTATTTAATTTTCATTGTTTTCTCAATTAAAATAATTTTAATTTCTTTGTTAATTTTTTTTTTTTTTTTTCTTTTTTTTTAAAAAATTTCAATTTAAATGGCAACACAACCAGATGAAACATTAAGATTATTATATACAAATTTTAATAAATATAATGGTTTAACAAGTACACAACAACAAAATAGTGGAGTTGATATACAATCTATAACAAAAGAAATTGATAGTATTCAAAAATTATTAATTTCAAAAGGTTACCCAAATGATCAAAATTCCGTTAGAGTTGATTACATCAATGCAAGTTTAGGTAAAAGTGTATTCCTAACAAAAGATATAAACAATTTACAACAGCCAGTTTTCACTGAATTACCATTGGTTTCCAATTTATATCCAATATATTTTGATGTAAGTTATCTATTGTGTTAATATTTATATAAATATGTTTATATATATATTAACCCATTCGAGTCTTGCAGGAAAAATATAAAAGTTGTTTTCATTGTTTAAAATCAATTCATGTAGATACAAAATGTTATAGTGAAAAGATTCAAAAAACAAAAGGATTACCATTTTTAAAATCCGATAACAGCGATTCATCAAATAAATCAATTACATGTGATAAAAATTGTAAATTTGAAATCTATTGTTCAGAGAAATGTAAAAAAGTAGCATGGGATAAATATCATTGTGTATTATGTCCAACTTATGAATTTGTATTAAAATTATATGGATTTTGTAAAATTAAAAATCAAGTGTTTCCATTGATAATAATGAAAATGATTGCAACTGTAATATCAGATTTAAAAAACAACAATAAATCAATTCAAGATGCATTATTACCATTTACATTATTTCAATATGATTTAAACACTAGTACTAGCGGTAGCACTGATGATGAACCAAAATTAACTGATGATCAATTAATTTGTTTTGCATTTATAGTTGATATTTTTAAACCAATTTTAAACGATCAATTATTTAATCAACGTAAGTAGAAAGAAAATTAAATATATACATTATATTTTATGTATACTAATTTAAATTTACTTAATCTGATACTTTTAGTAATAAATAAAAAAAGATATTATCAATTTAATTCAATTTTAAAATTAAATTCATCAAATATAGAACCAATATCATTACTTTGTGAATATCTTGATACAACAGTATCAATTACACCAATGACACAAGATTATATAATGTTTGGAGATAATGTTAAACTATTAATTAATGATATTGGTCAATTTATTCAAGATAATAATCCAGATACAATTTCAATTAAAGGTGCAGGATTATATAAAATTATCAACTCAATTAATCATTCATGTGAACCAAACGTTCTTTGTACATTTACAAAAAATGATCATGCAATGACATTACACTCAACTCAATCTTCAAAATTATTAAAAGGTCAAGAATTAAATATTAGTTATATAAATCAAGATCTTTCATTTCCAACTAGACAAAAATTATTAATTGATAATTATTCATTTAAATGTAATTGTAAAAAATGTAAAACTGGTAAATAATAAACAACAACAACATTATATATTTGAATATGGTTTATTTTTATTTATTATTTATTATTTTTGTAAGAGGAGGGGAATTAATTTTAATCTTTTAATCTAAATTACGATTTGAAGATAAAATTAATCTTTGAATATTTTTACTATAATCATGATCTTCAACCAAAGTTTCAAGATTAACATGTAAACGATATCTCCAATAATGCATTGGGTTTGAAGGTTCATTAATTTTCTCTTCTTTTGGATCTCTTGAACCATATTCACTTGAAATACCAAACCAATCTTGAATTGGGAAAACAGAGATCATTGATTGAGAATGTAAATGTTGAGTAATAACAGCTTCACTAACATAAGGTTCACAAAAGTAAGGAGCATCACCAAACATACCAAGGATTCTATTGTAAAATATTTGAGAACGAGCACGATCTTCTTCCCACCAACCTCTAAGTGTTGACATATCATGTGATGAAGTTGTATTTACAGTGAGATATGAATATTCATTTGGATGATAGAAATCTTTATTAGAGTCTGATGGCATACGTTGAATTCTTAAACCAAGGATACCAAGATCATTGAGTACTGGTTCAACACATTTTGGAACCATACCTAAATCTTCACCACAAACCAACATTTTAGTACACTTTTTAATTAATGGTAAACGTTGAAGTGCAACTTGTGCCCAAAGTTCTTCTTGTCTTTCATAATAGTATGAAATGTACAAACGATGTAAAATTGATTTTTGATCATCTGAAAGTTCATTGAATGAACTAGTTTTTGTAATTTCAATACGTGGATAAAATCTATGTTCATCTTCAATGTCTGCTAATAAACTAACATTTTGTACTAATTTGAATAGACCAGGTTTATACATTTGTTCATCAGATGTTAAATTCTTTTCAATTAAACGTTCAGTTGAGAAATTTGCTTTCAAATTGAAACAATTACTTGAATATTCATCGAGGAATTTACTTGCAACAGAATCTGCGTATTCACCAAACAATTCTCTCAATGTATGATAACGAATGTATGGTTTAGTTAAACGATCAATATCCCAAAGACCATTGTTTGAAAGTTCACTTCTCCACAATGGTAATGATGGATTGAATTTACCAAGTAAACCGGTTACACAAGTTGCAGACATTTCCCAAATTCTAAAGAAACCAAGGATATGATCAATTCTAAATGCATGGAAATACTTTGACATTTGACCTAATCTTGATCTCCACCATGCAAAATTATCTTTTTTCATTACTTCCCAGTTGTATGTTGGAAATCCCCAATTTTGACCATCATCGGCAAATGCATCTGGTGGTGCACCAGTTGACATATTCATACGGAATAAATGTGGTGATACCCATGCATCAACTGATACTCTATTAACACCAATTGGTAAATCACCTTTTAATCCAATTCTTTTACTTGCTGCATATTTTGATGCTGCTAACAATTGATTGTGAAGATGGAATTGTACAAAATAATAATAACACATATCATCGTAATATTTTGATGTACTTGCAGATTCTTTTACAATGTCTTCCGATGTGATTGTAGAGTATACTGGCCATTCATTGAAATCACCACTTTTATAAGTATCACGTAATACTGAATATAATGCATATGCTTTAATCCAATCATCATTATCACTGAGAAATTGTTGAAATTCTTTATTTGATTGTAATGATTTCTTATCGGCAGCATAAATTTGACGTAATAATTTTGTTTTTGTATTCATTACAGCTTCGTAATCAACGGTTGTCAATTGATTCAATTTTTCTCTATGCATAGCCAATTCTTTGAGAATTGATTCATCCTTGGTAATTGAATCAATGTGAATATAAATTGGATGAAGTGCATAAACAGATACACTACTATATGGATATGAATCTCTCCAAGTGTAGTACACAGTGGTATCATTAATTGGTAAAATTTGAATCATATGAAGTCCACTTTGATGTGACCAATCAACGAGTTGATGTAAATCATTAAATTCACCAATACCCATACCTTGACGTGAACGAAGTGAAAATATTGGTACGGCAACACCTGCAGTTCTTAATAATTGACTATCTTTGAATTCACCATCATTAAAACTAAAATCACGTTCTTCATTGGTGGTTGATGAATATTCGGTTGCATGTGTTGTACTTGCTGTAAACCAACGATCATTACCATACTCCCAATGTACAATGGATTTGGTTTTATCTGCAACTATATATTTATATGAAAATGGTAATTGATCTTTGGAAAATTCTAAATCAACTTTCCAAACTGGATAAAATTCATCTGATAATTTAACTGCTCTATCAGTTCTCCAATTACCCAAAATACTATTACTACCAATAATATAAATTGAATGATTTGGTGATACAAATGTTGCTTTAACTTGAAAATGAATAATTATTTTATCTGTATTATTATGCAATAAAAATAAATAATTATTAGTATACATCATTTGGTGTGTTTAATGTAGTCAATAAATATTTTATCATATTGCATAATACATACCAGCTGATGTTTGTTTAATTAATGAATATGATGATGGATTTTCTCTACCAAATAATACTTCTCTAAAAAATGATGAATCTAAATAAGTATTTTCTGCAGATGTTGGACTCTGTAATATTTCCAATCAATAAAATTAGTATATATTGATATTATAATTTTATTGTTGTAAAACTTACTTGATATGTATCTCTAAATTCATGAATAAAAGTTGGATTTAAATCATTTAAATTGAATGTACGATTTGGACCACTTTCCCAAATCTTATCACCATTTGTATCCATAACGAAATATTTGTAATCAACAGTTTGTTGTTGTGTAGTCGTTACTGCAGGTGTTTGAATCACAATTTCCCAATCACCATTATCGCAGTATGTTAATTTACTTGCATTTGAATCATCCCAATTACCTAATGATTCAGATGATCCTGAAATATATAACTCTTGACCTAAACGAGTAAAATAATTTACTTTAAATCTAATAAAATTTGTCATTTATTATTATTAAACCAAACTTATTTTATTAATAAAAAAAGAAAAGGCCTTCGCAATGTGAAAATAATAATACTAATAATTTTTTATAAAAAAAAATAAAAATTTAAAAAAAGTTTTTTTTTTTTGGGTTTATGATCTTCATATCAAAAAACCAGTGATTTCAAAATAAAAACATTTTTTTTTATTTTTATTTAAAATTGTCGGTAATTAAAAAAAAATTTGTCATATGACCAACACCAAGAGGTCGGAATTAAAAAAAGACGAAAACGATTAAACATTTATCATTTTGAAAAATATGTTAAATATATTTTTATGTAATCATGTTACATAAACAACAATGATAACAAAAAAAAAGAGATACAACCAAACACACACTCAATTTTAATATTTTTTTATAAAAAATAATCTTTTAAAATATTACAAAATTATAGTAATAAATAATATTTTTTATAAAACAATAATAAATTAAAAAAAAAAAAAAGAAATAAAAAGTTAAATTTTGGGTATATATAATTTAATATAATATATTTTTAATATAAAAAAAAACAATGAAATTAATTTGTTATTTATTAATACTTTTACTATTGGTTGGTCTTTCGTGTGCAAGTAGTAAAAATTACTATAATTGTAGTAATATTGAAGATTTAAATAATTGTATGTGTTTTACTTGGTGTCATTTCAAAGAATTATTATCATGTTTTTTATAACTAATTTCTTTATACATGTGTTTGTGTGTATATTTAAAGATTGTGACAATGTAGAAATTAAAAGTAAATTAATAGGTGTTTGGAAAGCAAACGAAAGAGGTGGCGCAACATATTCGCAATGGGAAATTTCCATTGTAAATAAACTTGGTTTTGACATTACACAAATATATATTTATAAAGATTATACATTAAAAATTAGAGATAGAAAATCCATATGGAATATTGGTTATTCCGTTGAAAATTCAAATATTTTAATATTATCACAACAACAATCGTCCATAAATTCAGGTAATTCATTCGTATTTGGTTTCATCATTCAAGATATAAAACCTGTAAATTTAAAATTACTAGCAATTTCATTTTAAACAAAATATATAACCACTACATTCATTCAACCTAAATCTAAACATTTAAAATATATACAACACAATAAAATAATTATATTATTTTAAATAATATTTCAAACACATATTATCAAAAGTACGAAAAAAATGTATTTATTAAAAATAATTGAAAATTTGATGTATACATATAAAAACACAGATACGCACAATTACTATTGTCTTAAATTTTTTAATTTTTTATTAGTATAAATAGTAATAATTTAAATTATTTTCAATTACAAATAAATAAATTAATAATTACAAGTAAAAAAATAAATAAAAATAAATAAATAAATTAATAATGGAAAATCAAGATAAAACAACTACGACAACAACAGCAATACCAACAAATACTAATGAAGCATTACCTTCACCACCACAATCACCTTATATGAAAAGTGTTGACCTTAATAAATCAAATGATGGTGAAAACAATTCTGTACATTCACTATCATCAGTTAAAGAAGATACAGATTTACCAGCCGCAGTTAATATTGTATATGAACATTGTTGTTTAGTTTGTAAATGTTATAATTATGGTGGAATTACACATAATGTAATTGAAGATTGTGAAATTTTAAAATCATCAATTAAATTCTCATCAGATGATACATCAATTACATCAATTTTATCAAACAGAACATGGGCAGAAAAAGCTAAAATCATTTCAAAATATAATGACTTATACAATTCAAATTTAGTAACAGATTTAAAAGATCATACTCATTTTAATTATTCAAGAGCATTAGTATCAATACTTACTGTACCAAGTATATACGATACACAAGAACTAGAACGTTCAATTAGAACTAAAAGTTTTGCTAATTTCACTGAATTGTTAATAACAAGAACAAACACTCAAAAAGAATTATTAAAAAGAATTTATCTTGTCAAGTATGGTAAAAACATTGAACATGAAGTAAATGCATCATTTAAATCCTCAAAAGATGATATGATGAGACAATTGGCAAATGCAATTTTAAACAACTCAAGAGTTGATAATAATTTTGATGATTTTAATTGTGGTAATCAAGATTTAACTGAATTACACAATAATTCAAACAACATTGATATGAAATTAGTTGAAGAAGATTCACAAAAATTATATCAAGCAGGTGAATCTAAAAAGTCAACAGAACAATCAGTATTCATTGAAATATTAACAACACGTTCATATTCACATTTAAATAAATTGAATACACTTTATCAAAATTCAAATCCAAAAGGTCATTCATTAGTTAAAGCAATTGAATTGGAATTTGTAAAAGGTAAATTTCAACAATCATTATTATCAATTTTACAATACTCTAATAAACCATATCAATATCTTGCTCAAAGATTTAATTCTTCATTATCAAATGAATTGGATTTAACAAGACTCACAATTTCACATCAATATCAAGCTGCTGAAATCAAAAAAGCTTATTTATCATTATATAATACAAGTTTAGTTTTAGCAATCTCAAGTAAAACATCATCAAAATATAAGCAATTAATTTTATCAATGTTAAACTTTTAAAACACATACCAAACATATTTACAATATTTATTATCTATATTTAATATTATAAAAAAACAAAAACAAAAAAAAAAAAAACAAAATAAAATAATTTATATAATCTTCATTTTCATTTTTACCAACCAGAAAAATTACCATAACCTGTTGTTGTTTTAGATTTCTTTTGTTGTTCTTGAATTATTGATTCTTTTAATGAATTATTTGATGTTGTTGTTGTTGTTGAAGTTGTTGGTAATTCATTTGTTCTTTTACCAAGTGATGATGATGTTGTCGAGGTGGTTGGTAAATATTTACCAACTTGTTTTGATGAGTTTAAAACTTTTTGATCAGGAGTTGGATTTGAATACCATGAACCAGATTGATTACCTTCAATATCTTTATCCAATTGTTGATTTGTTAATTGTTTTTGTTTTTGTTTCTTTTCTTCTTTTAATTTTTCTTCAAATTGTTCTTCATCAAGAGTGTTGAAAGGATTTTCAAATATGTTTATAGCAGTTATTTTAATATTGTGAATTGGTTTATCATTTTCATCAACACGAACAAGTTCCATTGCTTTTAATATATCCAGTCCACCTACCAATTTACCAAATACAGTATGTTTATTATCTAAATGTGGTACAGCTCTAAATGTAATAAAGAATTGACTACCATTTGTATCTGAACCTGAATTTGCCATTGATAATATACCACGTTCAGAATGTTGTAATGATTGAGTTTTAAATTCATCTTTGAATTGTCTTTTCCAAATTGATTCACCACCACTACCTGTACCAGTTGGATCACCAACTTGAATCATAAAATTCTTTATTAATCTATGAAATGTAACACCATTATAATAACCAGTTTCTGCTAATCTTAAGAAATTTTCACATGCTTTTGGGACTAAATCACAATGTAGCTGAATATTTAAATCACCTAGATTTGTCTTTAATTGAACGTATCCTTTCTTTTTCGTTTTTTTACCTTCAGTTTGAGATGGATGTAATTCGGTGAATTCTTTTCTTGTGAAACCAGTACTTGTAAATGAAGGTGCTTGAACTGCATGTTTCTTTACTGCTTCTTCTTTTTCTCTCTTTTCTTTTTTAAATTGATCAAATAATAATTGTTTCTTTTCTTCTTCTGTAATTAACTTTTTTGGTTGTTGTTCGAGCTGTTGTTTCTCTTTTTCCAATTTATCATTTACAGATTTAATCATTTCTTTTTCTGATAATGGTATACCTTTATCTTTTAATGTTTTAAATATTCTTGATGTTGCATCATTTAAATTTACATTTGATTCTACTTCATTGTTGTTGTTGTTTTCACCATCTGCGTTTTGTTTATTAGTGAATTCAATACCTTGTTTAACAAAATGAAAATCACTAATATTATTTTTAGATGAACGATTAACAGGATCTTGAATAACGATGATATCAGATTTTGTGAATGGTTCATCTGTAATTAAATCTTTCCAATTCTTTGCTTCTATATTTAATTTTTGTACTGCATCATAACTATAGACATTACCAGTTGTCCTTATTACAACTATATGTGTGAAATCTGTAAAAACTTTCTTTAAAATTGGACAATGATATTCATCTTCTTCATTTTTATGAAATGTAATTCGGAAATAATCTTTCATTGTTGATTGTTTATTTGTAATTGGATCTCTATTATATTTCTTTATAAATGGCATTAAATTACTGAAGGGAATTGGAAATATTAGTATAAGAAGGTGAGGTGTTTGAATTCAAATTCAATACTATTATTTACGTAAGCTTTTACCTACACTATATCAAAAAGATTACCATTATCATTTGACATTGGATCATCTAAATGTTGTAATGATAATGAACAACAATAGAATGGTAATGGTCTAAATGCATTCTTTTTCTCTCCTTCTGCTTTACCTCCAAATGCTATATTCTCACTATGTGAAATGTATGATTTATTATGTGATTTACTACGTCCCATTTATTCGTTATTATATATATTTGTAAATTAAAAGTTACTTTTTATTAAAAAATAAAAATTTCAATTTTTTTTTTTTTTTCAAAAACGAATTTTTAAAACACCAACAAAAAATTTTATGTTATATTTTCTCTGATTTGTATGTGAAAAATATATTATATTAAGAAAATGATTCTAGAATATGTATATCTATATTTCAACAGTAACAAATTTTGATGGAGGGGATATTTATGTTATCTTTTTGATTGTTTTGGTGTCAAATAATTGTCAACAAAATAAAATATATAATAACCAACATTGGTTTATATGAAAAAAGATAACATAAATATCCCTTCGCCAAAATTTGAAAACTAATATATAACAATGGTAGATTATATTATTTGTGTGTTTGTGATATGAAAAAAATAAAAAAATTAATTTTCGTTTTTTGAAAACTTTATTGAAAAAAAAAATATCACATTTCGTTAATTAAAGCAACAAAGAAACAAACAAACAAAATGTCAGACGGCAATAATATAATAATTGAAGAGAATGACAATAAAAAAGAACAAATAATAGATGCAACTACAGAAACTAATACTACAACCACAACTACAACAAATACTACAACTACACCATCTGTTACATTAAAAAGAAGGTTTGTAGGAAAAAAAAAGTTAGCTGCTCAGAATGAACTTAATAATAATAATAATAATAATAATAATAATACAACTGCTTCGACAACACCAAATACAACATCAGATTTGGTAACATCGGAAAGTAATATACGTCATACATTATACTATAGTATGTGACATACACATATAGTAATAAATATTAATATAATATACTTCTTACTTATAGGAAAAGTAAAAATATTTGGTAGAGGATTAGCTATGGCAGCACAACAAATACCAGATGAAATTTTAAATAATATAGAATTAAATAATGATATTAAAATATTACCATCAAATTACAATTTTGAAATTTATAAAACTATATGGAGAATTAAACAAGCATCAGCAAAACGTGTAGCATTACAATTTCCAGAAGGTTTATTAATGTATAGTTGTATTATATCAGATATAGTTGAAAAATATGCACAAGTTGAAACAATTATAATGGGTGATGTTACATATGGTGCATGTTGTGTTGATGATTACACAGCACGTTCATTGGGTGCTGATTTCATGGTACATTATGGTCACTCTTGTTTAGTTCCAATTGATATATCAGAAATTAAAATGTTATATGTATTTGTTGATATTCAATTTGATTTAGTACATTTTATAGATACTTTGAAATTCAATTTCAAGGCATCACAAAAATTAATTATGGTATCAACAATCCAATTCTCTGCATCATTACAATCATCAAGGGAACCATTGAGTGAATATTTTGCAAGTATATTCATACCACAAGAAAAACCATTATCACCTGGTGAAATATTAGGTTGTACATCACCAAAAATCAAAACAACTGGTGAATGCGAAGAAGATAATGAAATTGTAGTTTATTTAGGTGATGGTAGATTTCATTTGGAAAGTATAATGATATCAAATCCACATGTTAAAGCATATAGATACGATCCATATAGTAAAGTATTTTCATTGGAGAAATATGATTTTGAAGAAATGTATAAAATTAGAAGAGAAGCTATACAAGTTGCAGTTTCTGCTAAAAAGTTTGGTATCATTCTTGGTACATTGGGTAGACAAGGTTCACCAAAAATATTGGACCATCTTGAACAATTATTGAAATCAAAGAATAAAGAATACACTGTCGTCTTGTTATCTGAAATATTCCCAGGTAAATTAGATATGTTTTCAGATATTGAAGCATGGATTCAAATTGCATGTCCACGTTTATCAATTGATTGGGGATATGCTTTTACAACACCACTTTTAAATCCATATGAAGCTGAGGTTTGTTTAGGTGGTATTGATTGGCAACAAGTTTACCCAATGGATTTCTATTCTAAAAATGGTGGTAAATGGACAAACTATCAATAATAAATATTCAAAGTTAAAAGTAATACAAATTATTTAAATTAATTAATTTTTTATTTTTTTATTTACAATATATAATTATTTTTTTAATTATGATTTTGGGAGGAGGTTATCTTTTTTTTTTGTTGTTTGTTTTTTTTTATATTTGAATCTAATAAGATTTTGATTTATTTATTTGTTTGTTTGAATATTTGAAAAAAAAAGGAGAATAATATTGACTTGAAATTGTATTGTTTAATGATGATATTGATTTGAAAAAGAAAAGTTGATTATTCCAATTCTTTGTTGATTGCTGTTATTTTTGATTTTTGATTTATTAAAAGTACATATATACATATATACAATGTTTGAGATTTGTTGTTTGTTTTGTTTTGTTGTTTGTTGTTACATGAATTATTGTTCTTATTTTAATAATTTAAGTTTGGCTGAGATCTAAAATTGATTTATCACTTTGACTAAGATCTAAAAGTGATTTAACGACCATTTCAACATCCTTATTCTTTGATTTACTACTGTTATTGAAAACGTTGATTGAAGATGAAGATGTTGATAATAATGGTACTACTGATGAGGAAGAGGATGATGATAATGATGATTGAAATGGTGACATTGGTGATGATGTTGGTGTAAGTAATTGTTTCTTTGGTGATCTAAATTCCCATTGAATTTCACCACTTCTCGATGGTTTTGGTAAAACTGTAAAACGACCACCATCTGCATTATTACCACTACCATTTGCAGATGATAATGAAGAAGGTGATAATGGTGATGTATTTATTGATGATGATGAAGATGAAATTGGTGAATTCATTGATAATGTTGATAATATATTTGGTGATGTCATTAATGATGGTGTTGATTGTGATAAAGGAGATAATGGTGTAGCGTTATTATTATTACTATTGTTACTATTGTTACTATTGCCGTTATTATTATTATAAGTTCTTGAACCTCTTAATGGTGAAGTTGGAGAAGAAGGTACCGCAGAGAAATCATGATTTGAAGAAGGTGATAATAATAATGATGAACTTGATGAAGATGACGATATTGTACACATATTGTTATCACCTGCAATTAATGAATCAACTTTACCTTTACTTTTACTATCAACTATACTAATTATACCAGAGTTACCATTGCTGCCATTTAAATGTGAAGAAAATGAAGGTGATGATGAAAATAATCCAATTTTATGTGAAGTTGGTGTACATGGTTCAGAGTGAGGTGCAATTAAATTTGTTGTACTTGATGAACTACTTGAAATACTACTTTCACCAATTCTATTTGGTGATCCATTAATTTTAACATGTAATTTTCTTTTCATATTTTTTTGATTATCACTTGATAATGAAGATGGTGATTGTTGAATTGGACTGCCAAATGGTTGGGATGCTTGAGTTAATGGTGATTGACAAATTGGTGTACTTGATGCACTACCATGTCCAACTAAATTATTGCTACTATTATGATGGTGATGTTGATGTTGTTGTGATAATAATGGTGAAAAGTTTGTAGAGGAAGTAGTTGGTGATGATGGTGAAGAATGTGAACGTCTAATTGAATTTGGTGTTTGTGGACCATTATTACTGTATGGTGAAGAAGGGATTAAACCAACTAAATCTGGTTTGATACGATCAGATTTTCTTTCATGTTTTGCAATGTGACGTGAGAAATTTGTGAGCATACGTAAATTACAACCATCAAAGAAACAAAGGTATTTACCTTGAGAATCTTGTCTAAATAAATTTAAACCATAACGAATCATTTGATTTCTTAATTGAACACCTCTTTGTGATGGTTTAATTGGAGTTGTAAATTCTTCTTCACCTTCATCAATTGGATTAGAGTCACGAAGTTCACCAGCTTCTGCATCTAAACGTCTATGCCAACGAAGATGTGATGATAAGTTACCTTTATTACCTTTAATTGTTTTATTACATGTTGGATATGGACAACTATATGTACCATCTGCATTTTGTTTTACAGATTCACTCTTTATTTTATAATCCAATGTTGGAAATGGTCTTGATGGTGTACCTGGATTACTCTTTGGTGATGCCATTGGTGTTGTATTTGTTGATGGTACATGATGTTGATGATGATGTGCACTACCTGGTCCATAAACTTGTTGTTGATAATTAAATATTTGTAATTTTGTATTTGGTTGACCATTACCAGTGTGACCATTTGATGCTTGATGACCATGGTGTCCACTTGGAATACCATTACCTAATGATCCAAGATTATGAATACCAATACTTCCATTTGAATTTCTCATTTCTTCAAATTTTGATGAAAATTCATAATCACAATCATCATCATCAAATTCCTCATCATCGTCAAATTCTTCATCACAATCTTCATCAGATTCAATATTTGCAACTTCTTGTTCTGATTTATCAAATTTCTTAAAATGATGATTATTAGATGATAATGATGATAATGATGATAATGATCCATTACCAATTAAATTGATATTTGAATTACTACTATTTACAGACCATGATGAATGTGATTGCGATTGTTGTGGTGATGATTGTGATTGTGCTGCTTGTTGTTGACCAATAACATTTAATTTTGAAGAAAGTATATCAAAATTTAATTTTTTACTATATGATGCAGTTGATGTTGATGATGATGTTGTAGTTGTTGTTGTTGTATTATTACTATTGCTGTTAATATTATTATTTGAAATTATTTCAAAATCATCACGACTTGATTTAAATTTCTTTTGTGGTGATGATGGTTGAGAATCAATTTCTAAACTATCTTCATCATCATCTAAATTTTCGGCGGTCTTATGATTATTGTTATTATTATTATTATTATTGTTATAATTATTGTTGTTTATTCTAATTGAACTATTTGATGAACTAATCATAATATTATCAACATTTGTTTTAAGTTCATGAATTTCATTAATTGCTACTTCTTCTTCGTCCATAGTTTGTTGTTGTTGTGGTGATTGTGAATTATTTAAAATATTTAAGATTCTTGAATTTAACATTGGTTTGGTAATTGTAGTATTATTATTATGCGTAGTGTTACTATTGAGTTGTTATGTGTTGGTTATAATAAATAAATGTTAATATTAATACAGGTGTTTACTAATTTAATTTATTTTGTATTATTTTTTTTTTTAATTAAAAATTTTTTTTTTTTTTTTTAATTAAAAAAAAAAAAAAAAAAAAAAAAAAAAAAAAAACAAAACTTTTTTTTTTTATATCAACACACATACATTCGCACATATACACATAAAAAACATTTAGATATGAGTGAGTGTGTGTTGATATTATATAGAATGTTAATTTGGGCAATAATGACAATATTTATAATTGTATTATATAATTGTATGGTTGGTGTATATATTAGAGTTTTTAAATTTTTTTTTTGTGTGTATGTGGGTTTGTGTGTTGATTTATTTTTACTAATTACTTAATGTACCTATAGAAGGTTATAATGATAATTTGTGTTCTATGTGGCGTGTGTATTTATGTTTATGTGTACAATTGTATTGCAATAAATAAATATATATAAATAGTTTACTTTTTAAATTTTATGATTTGTGTTGTATAAAATAAATATATAAAAATTGGGAGTTGATTTGAAAAAAAATAAAAAAATAGAAAAAAACTTTTTTTTTTTAATTTTTTTTTTTTTTGAATTTTGTCACCTGACGTTTTTTGATTAGATATTTAAAAACTAATAATAACTTATCATTGAAATCGAAATACTATTTATAAATATATATACATATATGTAGTAAATAACTAAAAAAGATAATAATTATTGAAATTGATAACAATGGTTTTTTTTATTGTGGGTAGTTGGTTATAACAAAATAATTTTTTTTATTATTATTTAAACAAATTGGGGTTATTTTTTAATAAAACAATTTTCAAAAAAGTTGTACAACTTATGTAATAATATAGCTACTGTTTATAGGAGTTATTATTAAAATTATATATTATCACATACTTTAGTTGATATGTTTTAAATTTTACATTGCAGTTTATTTAACTATTGATAATTAACTGTTAACATGTCACAATTAATGTGTTCGTGTAATCTGAATTTGATGGTCTATATAATAGGATTTCTATATAATGCCATACTATAATTATTGTTTATTCCAGGCTGTTGTAGTTTCATTTGGTTGTGGTTATGTCTAGTTTTGATTAACTGGTTGATGACTTTTTCACCTTGCTGCTATATATCAAAGACCATTATATTTTTAATATTTGAATGAATGATAAATCCATTGCCCTTGTTAATTGATTATTAATGTATTTATTATACATGTACATATATTTTTAAATAGCATTTGGATTTAAATGATAAGTTATTAATAGTTTTTAAATATTTAATCAAAAAACGTCAGGTAGCTTTTTTTTATATAACTATCATTTTTATTTGTTGTTATTCTATGCGTGTTTTTAATAACACAACAAATTTCCAAAACTAAAAAAAACAAAAATGAAATATCTTTATTTGTCATAATTATTGCGCTGGGAAAGAAAAAGTCAAAACAATAAAAACCAAGATATATCTTGCCCATATTGTAACATTATTCAACAAACTTTTTATAATCTCACCTTATATTGTATTTAATTTTATCCATAATATCATGATTAAATAGGTGGATCGTATTATTTGTATGAATGACATCAATTTAACACATCGATATTTTAAAAAATAAAAAAAAAAAGAAAAGAAAATGCTTAAAAATTGAAATTTTTTTTTTTTTGAATTTTCTTTCATTAAAAAAGTGTATTATGACACTATATTAAAAACAACAAACACAATCGACATTACACAATATATATACAAACATATATCTATATAAGAATAGTTATATAAAACAAACATATACAATACACACCACATACACAATTAATTAACAATTATACACTAAATAAATAAATAAAGATAATAGTACTATTACAAAAACAATATTGAAATCAACTTAAACAACACACACACAACATACACACATAATTACAACAATGTTACCAATATCATATACAAATTTAAATAATAGTCGAATTACAAGAGATGGTACAGCATCATCAGCAAGTAGATATAGGAGGTTAATACCTGAATATTTTAGAAGAATATTTCATTATCCTCAAATGGATATAGAATATACATTTTGGATAATGTTTTATTTATGTTTTAGTCCATCAAGAGTATATAGAGTAACTTCATGGCATAAACGTAAGTTAAAGACAATAATACTGATAACCATCTATTAAATGTGTGTTATTAACATTATCACCATACTTTAAAAACTTACAGAAACTAAAAATCAATGGGCAAGAGATGATCCTGCATTTGCAGTTATATTAGTATTTTTTATGGCAATTGCTTCAATGTCTTATGCAATTACTTTTCATTATTTATCATTTTTTCATGTTATAAAGTAAATATAAGTTTGTTCATATTATTTATTATTACATAAAAACACATGTGCTTTACTAATTAATGTAATCAACTTTTTATATAGAACAATGTTTTGGGCAGTATTTGTTGATTTCATTTCACTTGGATTGATTATAGCAACTATTGGATGGTGGACTACAAATAAATTTTTAAGAGTTTCAGCACATAATCATAGCGTTGATCAAAATGTTGAATGGTTATATGCATTTGATATTCACTGTAATTCATTTTTTCCACTTTTTATAATTTTATATGTGATTCAAGTAAGTATAATGGTACAGATACATATACACAATAATCAATATGTACTAATATTATATTATAAATTATATAGTTCTTTTTATTACCAATTCTTTTATCAAATTCAATATTTGCAACAATTTTATCAAATAGTTTATATATTGCAGGATTTGCATATTATTATTATATTACATTTTTAGGATATAATGCATTACCATTTTTACAACATACAGTTGTATTTTTATATCCAATTGGTATTTTATTTGCATTATATGTATTATCTGTTGTTATGGGTAAAAATTTAACTGTTTCAATAATGAATTTTTATTTTGGTTTTAATTTATTACCACCTGTTTAAAACAACAACAATTATATAATAAAAAAAAAAAACAAATATAATATAAATAAATAACAAAAAATATACAACAACCACCTATAATAATATATTATTCTTATTAATTGATCAATCATTATTTTATTATTATTATTATGTTTGTTTTGTTTATAATTAGATTAAAATTATCCTTTTGTTATTTTTTAATAAATAAATATATATTTCTATTTTGTGTTTCCACTTTTTAAAGTGGATTCCATTCATCATCCAATAATGAAAAGTGAGTTTGAGTTTTTTGATCTAAAGAATTTACAACTGGTGAAAAACTTAATGTAGAATTCGGTCTATTATTAAATATAGATTCACTATTATTTCTATTATTATTACTATTATTAAATGTTGATGGCGGAAGAACAGGTCTTTCTTTTGGTGTTAATGGTGAACCAAAAGTTTTATTCATTTTTTCAAATTCTGGAAATACATTATCAAAAGTATTACTATTTCCATTTCCATTATTATATCCGCCATTAACTTCCATATGGTTCTTTATATTATTACTACTACTATTTAAACTATTATTACCACTACCACTTGAATTACTATTATTTTCACTCGATGATAAATCTGAAACTTCAATTGGTATTAAAATTGTTTTCTTTATAAATAATGAATCTTGAGTCCACATATTATTAATTCTTTTTATGTCATTTACCTATAAAGCAAAAATACATTGAATATTAATATCATCATGATGATGACAATATAAATGAATTTTACACTTACTTTGACATTATATTTTAATGCTAAACCTTGTAAAGTATCTTTCGGTGTTAATTGATGAACTAAATATTTTGATTTATCATTTGATATTTTAGTTTGTGGTGATGTTGGAGATGATGGTGATGATTTCTTATTAAATGTTGACATTTTACTTGAATGATCACCATCATATTCTTCAATTCCAATTAAATGTGATAATCCAGATTCTCTACTATTATTTCTACTTTTACTTGTAAATTGCGCTTGTTGATTCATTGTTGTAGATGATGATGAATTTGATGTTGTACCATTTAAATGATCCCAATCTGACATATTATTTAATTATATATATGATATGGTGTATGTTGTATGTTATTTATGATAATGTTTATATAATTCTATAATTCTATACTTTTTATATATATGTTTTATTATTATTTAAATATCTTAATATGTTTATATAATTATTGTGCGTAAAGCTTATATATTTTTTAAAAAAACAAAATGAAAAAACAAAAAAAAAAAAAAAAAAAAAATTTAAAAATTTGGTTTTTTTTTTTTTTTATTAATTTTTAAATTTTTTAAAATTTTTTTATTTTTTTTTGTGAA
>JABXES010006414.1:0-25460 GCA_013375695.1 Dictyostelium brefeldianum
AAGTATGGTTTTTTTTTCCTAAAATTTTACTTATTCGCACATCCATTTCAAAACGCTCATCTTATAATAACTATTTGTTTATAAAATCTGATTTTCAGCACAAACAAAGGGACTAAAAATAATTAAAAAAAAAAAAAAAAAAAATAAAAAAATTAAAAAAAAGTTAAAAAAAAAAAAAAAAAAAAATTTTTTTTAAAAAAAAAAAAAAAAAAAAAAAAGAATTTACACAATACAAACTCATATATATACACAATATAAAGACATAAAATAACACACATATCAAATTTTATTTAAAGAGATCAAAAATTTTATAAAATTTTAAAATAATGATTGATAAAATTATTTAATACTTACAATTATGTTGTTGTTAATGTTTTTGTATAAGAGTGAGTGTATACTCATGAGTGGGTGATACACAGTAGTATTTATTTGGTTTATTTAATTGAATAATTGAAGATTTAAAAACTATAAGTGTTTTTGAGTATTTTTTTTTAATTTATTTTTTATTTTTTTTATGAACTTTAATTTTTTTGCTTTAGTATTAATTTCTTAAATAATTGTGTATACTACCATATAAATATGGCCAATATTTATTAAAAATATTTAAAAATTTATGTTAATTGGCATAATGTTAAAAAAAAAATAAAAAAATAAACACACACCACCACAATTATTTTCATCAATTTTCGTATTATTATATAGCTACAAAATAAATAAAAACAATGTAGTAGTGGTAATAGTAGTTATGTTATCATATATCGTAATTATTTATTTTGAGATATTGTCATTAAGTACATTAATAATTTTGAAAGTGAGAGTGTTAAGATAGTGTGGTTTGGTTTTTTGCATTTTTTTTTATTATTATAATAATATTTACACAGATTGAAATATTTAAATTTTTTCAAAAATGTGGGGATTGTTGTGTTTTATTATTTATACCGCGTAAAATATTATTCATTTATTATTATTTCTATGGTGTGTGAGTGTTAAGATAAGATATATTGTGTAGTAATTATTAATGGCGGGAAGGGTATAAGTATATATATAAAATAGTACATGAGTATGTGTACCCATGCATTTACATTGTATCAGCTGATATATCTTTTATTATTTATTATGTAAAGAGAAACAAACAATTTATGTCTGATTATTCAAATTTTATAAAAAATAATCTCTAACGATCCGATTATATAAACACATTAAATTTGTCAAAACTCCATGAGTTTGAATGGATATGATGGAACGCCCAATAAAAATAAAAAATAAATAGACCAATTTGATTTAATTTATTAAAATTTTTCAAAAAAACTTTTTAATAATAAATAGATTGATAAATAAACAATCCCCCATTATACCATTACCACATATCCACTCTATTAATCTTGGTTTAGAGTGTGGGTTATATTTGGTAATGGGGGTTATTGGTTTTTTTTTATTTTTTAAATTTTTAATCCTTGCTGATCATCTTGCGAAAGATAATAATACATTTTTAAAGAGAGTGAGATGTATAATGAAGGATAAATAAAATCATAATCACGCATAAAACACACACACACACACACAACCATTATTCAACATCGTCATACCCCACCAAATTGTTGTTATGATAAATTAATTATTATAATATTAATATTTTATACAGGTGTAAATTATATTTTGTAAAAATAATCAAGTAGTACTACCACCTAAGGTTGTTTATTATTTTTTTTGTAATTGTAATGTATTTTCAACTTGGAATGGGACATCACCATTTCTATTTATCATATAAATTTCAGTAACTTCAAATTCAATTGGTTGAAACGTTGATTGGAGTTGTGTAATTTTATCCATTGCTTGTTTTTTCTGTGTAGTATAGTAATAAATAATGATTATGATGATTAGTATTAAGTACATGTAATATATTTATGTGTTTTATATTTATGAACACATACACCATGAACTTGACCAATAGTTAAATGTGGTTGAAATCCATGTTCAGATTTATTACTTAATTCATTGAAACCTGGTAATAATTGTTCTAATTTTGATTGTAATTTATTTATTATAGTTTGATCTTCAGGTGTTTCAGGTCTTAACCATAAAACAAAACTATTACCATGTTCAAAATATGATATCTCTTTGAAAATTAATTTAAATGATGGAAATGTTGCAAACTCCCTTCTTAATTCTTCATATACTGTATTAAAATCATTGATTTTTACAAATGGGAAAATTCTAATTGGTATGTGTATTCGTATTAGCATTACACAACAGTGATGATGACAAGGGAGGAATACACTATAATTTATACATACAAATTTATATGAGGCATCCATCTTACATAGCTTTTATCAAGTTTTGATCTTATTTGTTGTATCTGAATTGATAATTCTTGTGGAGGTGATATAATTATTGCTGATTTGAAGTCTTTACTTAATTGATGTTGGTGATCCATTGTTACTTATTTATTTATTTGTTTTTTTTCTTTATTTATTTATTTTTATGCTTGCTGTATTGTACTATTCCTTTTTATATGTTTTTTTTAATAGCAAACAAATTTTTGATCATTTTTTCATAAATTTATCAAAATTGAAATTTTTAATAAAATTGTAAGAATAAAAAAAAAAATATCTAGATAATTTAAATTAAAAATGTGTCTATTTTAAGATACCATGGTATCTTATACAGAAGTATATGAAAATTGGTTATTTGATCAAAAATGATGGCAAGGTGAAGTTGAAAATTTAATTTAATTTTTTATTTTTTTTTTTAATTTTTAATTTTTATTTTTTATTTTTTTTATCACACTACACATATAATACACAAGTAATAACACAAAGAATGAGTATGATTAGAAGTATATCAGGAATTAGAGGAGTTATTGGTAAATCATGGACACCAACATTAGTAGTAAATCATATTGTTGCATTTACACAATTATTAGAATCATCAAAACATTATAATCAACAACAAAAAAAGATAGTAGTTGGTCGTGATTCACGTGTATCTGGTCCATGGTTTGAAATGATTACAAATGGTGCTTTAATTTCAAGAGGTTATCAAGTTATTCATATTGATATTGCTTCAACTCCAACTGTAATGTAACATGTAGTAATAGTACTATTAGTATGACTACTAGTAGTGCCCATATATTAATGATTATGTATTTATTGTTACAGGTACAATATATGGTAGAAAAAACCAAATCATCAGGCGGTATTGTTATTACAAGTAGTCATAATCCAGTTGAATGGAATGGATTAAAATTTGTAGGACCAGATGGATTATTTATAGCACCATTGGAATGTGAAGTACTATTTGAAATGGCAGATCATCCTGAACAATTTACATTTGTTGATTATAAGTCATTGGGTAAAGTAATTGAATGTAAAGATGCAAATAAACAACATGTAGATGCAATTTTATCATTACCATTTTTGAATGTTGATAAAATTAGAGAAAAGAAATTCAAAGTTTGTTTAGATTCTGTAAATGGTGCAGGTGGTCCTGTAATGTCATATTTATTACAACAATTACATTGTCAAGTTATTGGATTAAATTTAGAAACAACTGGATTATTTGCACATACACCTGAACCAGTACCAAGTAATTTAGGTCAACTTTGTGAATTTGTTACACTAAATAAAGCAGATTTTGGTATTGCAGTTGATCCAGATGTTGATCGTTGTGTATTTATCGATGAGAATGGTAAACCATTGGGTGAAGAATATACATTGGCAATGGCAGTAGAATTGTTATTAGGTGATTGTGGTCGTAGAGGTAATGTTTGTAAAAATTTATCATCTTCGCGTGCAATCGATGACATTTGTAAAAAATATGAATCGCATGTAGTTTGTGCACCAGTTGGTGAAATTCAAGTAGCTAAAAAGATGCAAGCTATTAATGCAGTTATAGGAGGTGAAGGTAATGGTGGTGTAATGTTACCAGATATACATATTGGTCGTGATGCACCTGTTGCTGCTACATTGGCATTACAATTATTAGCAAATCGTTTCAATGGTGCTACCATAACAACTATTAGTCAATTGAAAAGTACATTACCAACTTATGAAATTGTAAAGTTAAAAGCAGCAATTGAAGGATTGAATCCAGATGAAATACTTGCTGAATACACTACACAATATCAAGGTAAACAAGGAGTTACCATTAATCAAGAAGATGGTTTGAAAATTGATTCTCAAGATTGGTGGGTACATTTAAGAAAATCAAATACTGAACATATAATTCGTGTAATTGCAGAAGCTAAAACTGTTGATGAAGCAACAAAAATTGCAACTAAATTTATAGAAGAAATTGAATCAAAACGTAAATAAAACTGTTTTTTTATTTAAATATTTATTAAAATCATCATAATCATCTAAATGTTGATCATTTTCAAAGATTACATCTTCATCATTGTATGATTGATAATATTTTTCTTGAGTTTCTTGATATTTATCGAAATTCCATTGGTTATCCCTTTCTTGAATTTCAAGTATTGCTGTATTTGTATCGAGTGAACCATAAATGTAACCATTACTTTTATCAACAGATTTAATTAAATTTGCAACTGAATGTTTATCCATGATATTCAATGGTATGAAACTAACTAATGAAAAATCTTCAACTACACCTGCAATCGCTTTATTTAATGCACTAAATTTCTTGAGACGTGGATCTTTATCTAAAAATGAATTTAAATAATTTAAATCCAATACATCTGTATAAAAATCTAAACTAAAATCTAATGGTCCATTTTGTTCAATTAAATCCATTTTTGATAATACATTTATATGTGGTAATTCAATTCTAACCATACTTGATAATGATACTAATAAAATTGATATAAAATTACTTGGATTCTTACAATAAAATGAATCAAATACTTGAATAACTGTTAACTGTATGTATTCAAATTTAAATATGTATAAGTATATAAGAGAGTAACATAAATCAAAAATTTGTAATACATACTCTAAATGACCACTTAACAATGTTTTCTAATATATTTGATATAATTTTATAATGTGTATAAAGTTCAACTTGACCAGGACAATCAAATATTATATAATGATCTTTAAGTGGTAATAATTTCTCTTTTAACCAATCAATGTTTTTCTCTAAATATTCCATACAAAATATTAAACCACCATTTGGTCCTAAATCTGTTTTATCAACTACTGATTGAAAATCTATCAACTCTTGTATATTAACTGCACATTCATATGGTATGTTTTCATTTGATGGATCTAAATTTATTATTGATACTTTTCTACCAACACTTGTTAAAAATTGTGATACACCATTACAAAATACAGTTTTACCTGATCCTGGTGGTCCAATTACTACCATTCCAAATCCCATCTTATTTATTTGTATATATTATTGTTATTGCTTGTGTAAGACGTAAATTAATTTCAAAAAAAATGAAAAATTTTTAATTAAAAAATTCCACAAAAAACGAATTTTTTTATTTTTTAATTTTGCTTTTTCTCTTTTTTTTGTTACAAATAATTTGAACACATAATATAAATATGAATATAGATATTATATAATCAAGTTCATTTGTAGAGAATGTATTCAAGATTCATTTATTGCAGAAAAGTTAAATAAAATCATTGCATTATTTGAATTATTAGTAAAGAACCACATTCATTATCAGTTAATCCACAGTTATTTTTAGAATGGGCATTTCATATTCAACACCATTAATAGTAGATCCAATCATACAATGTACAATTTTACAATCTAGTAAAATCCGTCCAGAAACTAAAAGAAGTTCACTCAAATTAGTAAATGATAATGTCTCAGGATATAACCATATACATTCTGAAAACATGATCAATTATATTTAATAATTATTTTTAAATGATAATAAATTAGATAGTAACCACATAAGTTCAGGCGATGATATTACGTATAAAGATAAATTGATGTGCACATAACTACAAATTATTCAATAACAGTAATAGTAATAGTAAAAATAGATATTCATTAAATACTTTAAAATCAAACAAAAACAAACAAATATTACTTTCAAAAAAGTTTGGTTCATTGGTTAATGAATTTAAATCATATTTATCCAAAGATACATTGATTAGGTTACAAGTGAAAATAATTCAATTGAATCATTAGAATACATATTATCACATTGTCAAGATAAAACAAACATTTGGCATTATAAATTCAATTATTCAATTTATTACAAGTATACCAATTATCAAAATTTATTGGTTTGTCATTATTTGGTATTTAATTATTGAATGTGATGATTTGAATCAACATGCTTCAAATCAATTTGGTACATTTAGCTGATCCTGTATTGATTTATAATGAAGATGGTACGTTGAAAGGTTATGATGTATCTCATACTATTACCACTCACATTAAACAATATACAATTCTATCAACCTATATAGTGATTATACTTTGGTGATTAATTGTCATTCAAAAGAAATTACAGAATATATATTATATATAATATATCATTAATTCTGGTTCACCAATGTATGTTTTTGCAAATCATGGAGTGGTATTTAGATCAATTTGGAAAGATTTAACTCTATGTAAATTATTTATTTAAATTTCATTCATGGTAAAACAGCAGAAGCAGAACAAATACCATTAAGTAGAACTGATCAATATATTTTTGCAGAACGTTTTGTAATACCATTTGAATTTATAAAGTTTTTAGATTGGTTTTACACAAATTATCAATATACCACCTTGTTGGTGGTATATTTAATGGTTCATTACAATTTAAACAAGATTTACTATTTAGTATTTCAAGATATTCAACATTCCAAGAACATTACAAAATGGAAAATATTAGAAGATGGAATTATTAGATCTTTATAAAATCATTATTGGAATCTGGTAATGATCAAGTTGTTATTGAATCAAAATTATTTCCATTCATTATAAAAGCAGTTGAATTTGGTAATTTAAAATCAATTGAATATATTGACGTTAATTATACAATAAAGAAAACAAAATTAAGTGATGGTTTTGGTTTGGATAATTTAAAACAATTAATATTCAAATCACTTCAAATTTCAAATTATTTGATATTATTGTTTTAATTACTCAAGATGAATTTGATAAACATGTTGGTACATTATCAAAATTATTAATAAAAATAAAGCTGTTTATAATTATTGTTTTATTTTTACGAAAAAACTCAAAAATTTAAAAAACTTTTTTTTTAATATTTTATTAATAATTCAAGATGTGATATCAATTCTAAACCTTTCTCAATAATATCTCTTTTTTATTTTTTTATATAAAAATCAAAATAAAAAAAAATAAATATCAGGAATAGTTTTACAATGACAAATAATGGAACATCAATAGTAACAGGGTTAAATAAAAAAGAATTAATTGATATAATAATAAAAAGAAAAGATACATTATTAAAACATGAACAAGAAAGAAACAATCTAAATTTATTTAATAAACAAATTGAATTAACAATTAAAGAAGGTATTGATCCAAGTGAATTGTTATTTTGGAAAATATTTAGAAATAAATTTATATTCCGTAAAATAATGTCAAACATGAATAGTCATTTAGCATTGCCATATCATTCAAATGTATTGGTTTCATATATGCTCAAATGTAAACAATATGATATATTAAGAGATAAAGTAATTACAAACCAGTATCTATCATTTAAACCAATTGGAAATATTTTTAAATATCAAGAAGATGATGATGAACAAAATGAAAATAAACCAAGTGACATTTACAGATTATTTTATCATATAAAAAGTAATAAAGATTCATTGTTTTATAAAAAGTTATTTCAAAATTACAATAATTGTATTCCTAATCTTCAAGGTGAAATCATTGGTGCTGAAGAAGGGGAATTGGTATCAAAAATAATAAATTCAAGATGTTTAGTTGCATTAATTGAACTTGAAAAACTTGAAACTAAAAGTGCTGCTCAAATTTATAAACCAACTCAATCAAATTTAGAATATGCAATTGGTAAAGGTGCTTTAAAATTTATAGATTATTTCTTACAACCAAGATTTAATTTAAAAGTTGACTTTTCAAAAATAGATTCAACACAAGTTAGAAATCCTGCTAAACTATTCAAAAGTTTAAACCATCTTTTCAATAACCATTCAATTAGTATCACAACAACAGAATTAAATAATTTTATTCAAATAACAACTTTAAATCATAGTGGTAAAAAAGCAGCAAATGAGTATGACCTTTTATACGACCGTAATTACATAAGACAAATATCAATTAGATCATTGGTATTAATTACAAGATTCTTTTTAAATTTTCAAAATGGTGGTGAAGATACAAGTTCATTTTTAAAAGAAATTGAATCATTTATAAATAATCTTTCAAAAGAACAATTAAAACTAAAGTTATCAGATAAATGCAATCAATTGGAACCAAATAAATCAATTATAAAGAAATTATTGGAATTTTATTATTCATTTATCAAATTTGAAGAAATGGGATCATTTTATCATTTATATTTTGGTGAAGAAGATAAAAGAGTTGATCAATTAAATTATCGTGACCGTGATAGATTCAGAGTATCTTTTATATTTGGTGATTTCAAATTATTTGGTAATAATTTACTTGAATTGATTAATAATACAGTTGTAACAAATACAATTTCAAATGATGTAAATTCAGATGACTCATTATATAATGTATTTTCACATTGTACAAATAAAGAAAAACTGTTAGAATTTATAAATTCAATTACTGGATTTATTACAAGTAAACCAAATTGTGAAAACTTTCAAATGGGACCTATATTCATTTGGTATTTAATTATTGAATGTGATGATTTGGAATTAATTAAACATGCTTCAAATCGATTTGATACTTATTTAACTGATCCTGTATTGATTAATAATGAAGATGGTACATTGAAAAGTAGTGGTGCATTGTATGGTATTTCACGCCACATTAGATCAATAGATGTATTAAATTGGTTATATGAAAATCATAAAATTCATTTCAAATTAGATTGTTGGTGGTACTTTTCAGATTCAAAATTATTACAACATTTTGAAACATTGTATTGTACTGAACATGGTGGTATGGATAATATCATAAATAATAACTTACAATTCACTCAACCAAATAATGGATTAAATAGTTACCTTTCAATTGAAGTATTAGAATATACAATTAAATCTGGTTCACAATTATACAAATTTGCAGATTTTGTTGGTGTAATTAGTTTAATTGCAAATGATTTTAAATTATTGAAATTATTTTATTTAAATTATGTTCATGGTAATGCAGTAGTAACAACAATACCATTTGGAGAACAAGGCGAAAATACTATACAAGATTGTTTTAGTAAATTTGAATTAATCAAGTTTCTAGATTGGTTATATACAAATTATCAATATGAATTTGAAAAAGCAGGTGGTATATTAGATGGTCCATTAGTTTTTAAACAAACTTTATTATTTAGTATTTCAAGATATTCAACATTGGATTTTGTAAGTAGTAATATATCAAGATGGAAAATATTTCAATTTGGTGTACCTGAATTATTAGATCTTGCAATTGGGGAATTATTATCAAAATGTAGTACCACAAGTGAAGATCATAATCAAACTATTACTGAATCAAAATTATTTCAATTCATTTTAAAAGCAGTTGTATGTGGTAATTTAAAATCAATTGAATATATTAATGTTAATTATGTGTTGTTGAAAACACAATCAAATCATGGGCTACTTGGTGAAGATAATTTAAAGAAATTATTATTCAAATCACTCCAACTAGGTCTTGTCCAAATTACAAATTATCTATTTGATATTGTTCCAATTTCAAATGATGAATTTAACAAATATTCAAATAAACAATATTTCAAAATATTGTATTAGTTTATTTCTTTCAATACCAAATAAACAATCTAATAACTTCTTTTCTTTTTTTAATCCTATAATGACCAATAATTAATCTTTATATTATCAAAATATATTTTAATATCTGTTACTATTAGTAAATAAATAGTTTTAGAACCCAATTTAAAATTTTAATTTACTATTTGTTTATTACCATGAAGATATTAATTTAGACGAAATTAAAAAAAATAAAATAAAATTTTTATTTTTTTTTTTTTTGCAACCAAAAGGCAATTTTTATTTTTTGTATAAATTATGTAAATGCATTTGTATGAATGAACGAAACATGACAGATAATGGTGTAATAGAGGAATTTGATATAGATATAGACTTTGATTTTGAATTGTCAAACAATAACAACCATAATAATAGTAATAGCACAGCAACAACAAATGTAAATAATCCACCAACAACAAACACAACCACAACAACTACCACAACACCAAAAACGACGATAGTTTCACTACCAATTAGACCAAATACAACAGTAAATTATAATAATAGTTTTAGACCATCACTTCCAACTAAACCATCTGGTTTATTAAGACCTACAATTCCTGCTAAACCATTACCAAGAATTATAAATAATAATAATAATAATAATAATTACACAAACACAAATACTATAAATACTACAACCAACAATGCAATAAAACTTCCACAACCAACAAATACTATAAATACTACAAATACTATAAATACTACAAATACTATAAATACAACATCACCAACTAAAAAGATAGCACCATCAATTTTAAAAAATAGTCATTTACCTACATTAAGACCTTCACTACCAAAACCACCATCAATTTTAAAAAATAATAACAATAACTCATATGTAAATAGTTCAAACACTTCACTCGTCAGCACTCAATCACAATCATCAACGCAATCATTAACACAATCATCTTCTTAGAACAATAACAATAATAATAATATTAATAATAATAATAATAATAATATTTTATCAATTCATCAAGCACAATTTGATATTAAAAAAGAATTAATATTTCAATTAATATCCAAAGATCAATTTACATGTTTAGATCCAAATAATGAATTAATTAAAAATATATTTCAAGGTATACCAGATTCAGTTTGTGAAACTTTTGATAGAACAAATTGGTGGTTATTTAATGTTGAACATCATGAATTCCTATGTCATCAAATTGGTTCACTACGTAATCAAATTAGAATAACATTGATGAGTTTACCAAAACATATAGTAGAAAAATTTTGTAAACCAAAACAATTACAATTAAGACAACAACAACAGCAACAGCAACATGAACAACTTTATTTAACAAATGGATCATCATCGACAACATCAACAACAGTAAATATAAATTATAATGAATTACCAAGTTCATTATTACCATTTCAAAGAAAAGGAGTTGAATTTGGAATTGAAAAGGGGGGCAGAGTTTTAATTGCAGATGATATGGGTTTGGGTAAAACAATTCAAGGTATTTCAATTGCATATCATTATCGTGATGAATGGCCATTACTCATTATAACACCATCATCATTGAGATTGGTATGGGCAGATCAAATTGAAAAGTTTTTTGGTAATCAAATACCATCTTCAGATATAAATTTAGTAATGAATGGTAAATGTGGATTAAATGGACGAATTAATATCATTAGTTATGATTTAGTTAGTAAAAAGAAGGATCAAATATTACGTCAAGGTTTTAAAGTGGTTATAGCAGATGAATGTCATTACATTAAACAATTTACAGCACAACGTTCAAAATCAACATCTGAAGTATTGACAAAATCAAAACGTTGTATACTGTTATCTGGTACACCTGCATTGTCAAGACCAATGGAATTGTATATGCAAATATCATGTATTAATCCATATTTTATGGGATGGAAAGATTATGCATTTAGATATTGTGCTGCTTATCAAGAACGTTATGGATTGAATACAAGTGGTTGTTCAAATATGAAAGAATTGAATTTATATTTAAATACTTTTATGATACGTCGTCTCAAAGATGATGTACTCACTGAATTACCACCAAAGAGAAGAGAAAGAATATTGGTTAAATTGGATAAATCAAAAATGAAAGAAATTGTATCAACAATGAAGGAAATTCGTGAAGCAAGAGACATTGTAAATGATTATTCAGTGGATGATTCAATTGCAAGAAAAAAGAATGGTTCTAAAAGTGGTTTGTTTTTTAAATTACTTCGAGATACTGGTCTTTACAAATTGGCATCAGTTAATCAATTTTTAAAAGAAAAATTAATTGATAGTGCACCAGATCAAAAGTTTTTGATTTTTGCTCACCATAAAGAAGTTATCAAGGGTATTTGCCATATGTTGGATAAAATTAAAATTGATAAAAAGAAATTGCAATACATTAAAATTGATGGTACAACACCACCACAAAACAGAAATGATTATGTTAATCTTTTTCAAACTGATCCAGAATGTAGAATTGCTGTATTATCAATTACTGCTGCTGGTACTGGTTTAACATTGACTGCTGCAACTTGTGTAATTTTTGCAGAACTATCTTGGACTCCTGGTATATTATTTCAAGCCGAAGATAGAGCTCATAGAATTGGTCAACATTCATCAGTGCTCATTCAATATTTAATTGGATTGGGTACAGTTGATGAATCAATGTGGTCTGCAATTGAATCAAAGAAATCATTACTTGGTAGAGTTTTAGATGATGAAGATAATCAATCATTAAATGCTGAAGATGCTGGTTCAATGGATAATCAACAATCAATTGATTCATTTATTGATTCTTTAATTAAAAATGTTGAAAATCAAGATAAAGAAAGAAAAAGAAAATACGATGAAAAAGCAAAAAGGAAACAAGATAAATTATTAAAAATTGGTAATGGAAAAGTTAATCAAGATGATGATTATGAATATAATTCTGATGATGATGATGAAGTTGATGATATTGATGGTGATGGTGATGGTGATGGTGATGATGATAATGGTGATGATGATGATGAATATAGTAGTAAATCAAAATCAAAACCAAAGTCAGAACCAAAACCAAAATCAAAACAATCTGCTAAAAGTAGTAAAAAGACAACTACAACAACCACAACCACAAGTAAGAAAGATAAAGTAGATAAAAAAGCAACATCAAAAATACCAGCAAAAAGATTATCATCATCAAGTTCAAAATCAAATGATGATGACAATGACCAAGTTACAACTATGGATGATGATGAATTTGATTCATTTAGATATGAATCACCATTGAAAAAGGGTAAAGTCTTTTCATTAGATTTCTCTTCATCCTCATCAACATCATCATCTTATTCAACACAACGATCACAAAATTCAACTCCAACAGTTTCAAAACCAAATCCAAAAAGTTCAGTTACAGCCAAAAAGAATGTTATTCCAGTTGATTTTGATGAAGAATATGCAGATTTATTAAAAATTGATGTTGAACAATTTAAAAATTCAAATACCAAAAGTGATGGTTTAGATGACTTTATTTTTAAACCAAAAGATTAATCTATAATAATAATAATAATATATACAATAAAATAACGCAACCATCGTCATCACACTAATGATCGTTCAATCATTATTGAAATTTCAAAAATATCTCTTATTTTTTCTGGAATAAGTAACACATAATTTTTTGTTGTTTTTTTTAAATTTTTTGTTTTTTTTATATTTTTTTCATTTTTTTTTGCAATGACATATTTTTTTTATTTTTTTAATTAGCAACTACAACTAAAGATGTTGAATAGAATTAATCAAAGAGTTTTAAATAACTCTTTAAAAAATGTATCATCATCTTTTAAACAACAAACAAAGTTAACTCCATTTATTTGTAACAATAGTAGCAAAACATTATTTAGTTCAAAATTAATATTACCATCAATCACAAATAATAATAGTTTGACATCGACCACCACTACCAATAGTTTATTACAATCTAAATTTAATAAGTATAGATCATATTCAACAAACAGTAATAATAATGAACAACAACAAAAACAAACTGAAGAAGAGTTTGATGAAAATGAAGAAATACCAAAAGCTCAATCAATTGGTAATAAAAAAGTAGGAAATTGGTTATTATTTTCATGTGGATTAGTTGGAGCAATGATTGTTATTGGTGGTATAACACGTTTAACAGAATCTGGATTATCAATTGTTGATTGGAAACCAGTTGTTGGTGCAATTCCACCATTAACACAAAAAGAATGGGAGGCTGAATTTGAAAAGTATAAACAATTTCCGGAATATAAAAAAATGAATATGGGTATGACATTGGATGAATTTAAACAAATATTCTTTTGGGAATATTCACATCGTTTACTTGGTAGAGTAATTGGTATTGCATTCTTTTTTCCATTTGTATACTACCTTAAAAAAGGATACATCAATAAACCATTGGCTAAAAAGTTATCAGTTGTATTTTTAATGGGTGGTGCTCAAGGTGCACTTGGTTGGTATATGGTTAAAAGTGGATTAGATGAAAAGTTAATTCAAGGTGATGTACCAAGAGTTAGTCAATATCGTTTAGCTGCTCATTTAGGTAGTGCTTTTGTAATTTATACTGCATTACTTTGGTTTGGTTTACAATTAACAAGACCTGGACTATCTGGTAAAATGATGGCATCATTGAAACAAGCAGCCATCCAATTACGTAATGAAAATTCTTCATTTACAGTATCAAAAATGAAAAAGTATTCACATAGTGTTGCAGGATTAATATTCTTTACAGCAATGTCTGGTGCATTTGTTGCAGGTTTAGATGCAGGACTTGTTTATAATACATTTCCAAAAATGGGTGATCAATGGGTGCCTGATGATATCATTAATCCAAAGATTAAACCGGCATATAAAAATTGTTTTGAACATGATGTCACAGTTCAATTTCAACATAGAGTATTAGCAACTATTACTTATGGTTCAATATTAGCATTATCTGCATTTGCATATCGTGGTCGTCGTGCATTATCACCACAAGCACGTCTTGCTACAAATGGTTTACTTGTAATGGGTACAACTCAAGTAGTACTTGGTATTTCAACATTACTAACTTTTGTACCAGTTTCATTAGGTGCTGCTCACCAAGCTGGTTCTTTAACTTTATTAAGTATTGCAACTTGGTTATTACATTGTTTAAAAAAATTACCAAAATAAAATAACTAGTACTGTATATATATTTCATCAACCACCAATCATAATATAGTTTATTGTTTTTATGCTTTTGTTGCTATTTTTTCTTTTTTAATTGCTTTCATTTTATCTAATAATACTCTTTGATCTTTAAAAATTGTTGCAGTTACTTTTTTACAATATGCACCAAATTCAAAGTTTTCTTCTTTACTATTAAATTTAACTTTTGATTGTCTAATAATTTCTACAATACCTTCTTTATATGAAACTATATAGATATATGTGTATTGTTAGTATTAGAATGTATTACTATTATTACTACAGTGTACATACCATATTCTTTATGATTTTCAAAAAGTGGAATTAATTTTTCCAATTCAGAGATAACTTGATCTCTTTTAACAATTTGATCAGAAATTTGTTTTTCAATTGATTTCTTATCATTTGTTTGATCTTCTGATTCTAAAATATATGTGAGTGTATAAATTGTTTGAACTGGTTGACAAATTGATGTCTAATATTGCGTTGAATGGTCTTTGAAATTAGTATACTGTAAAGAGTGATGATATATAATGATTTCTTTATATGTAGTATCATACATACAACAACTTTTTTAACATTACCAAGTTCTTCTCTTAATTTTTCAACATCATTATATTCTTGACCATAGTCTTCTTTGATAGGTTCTTCAGTTTGGATTGGATGATTCATCCAATCAGCATGAGCCTCCATACCAACTGGAATAACTTTACCACCAAGTGGTACAATTGTATCTTGATGTGGTTCACCATGTTCAGTTGAATTGTTTGTTGAACTCATTTTTATCACTGTGATTAATTTATCTGACTATTTTGAGAAAAATGAAAAAAAATTAAAAAAAATTAAAAAAAATTAAAAAAATTGTAAAAAAATGAAAAAAATTGCAAAAAAAAGAAATAAATAATTTTATTTAAATTAATCCAATGAAATTTATATAATTATCAATTCTTACTTTGTGCCCATCATTTAATAATTTTATTCAAATAACCAAAACCAAGGACATTAATCTCACACTAAAAAAATCCTATTTCAACAAATAAAAAATATCTACTAATCTTAGATATTTAAAAATATCATATTTTTTTTAAAATTCTTTTCCCACCAGAATCACCACATCATTGTTTTTAATAATTTTTATTATAATAAATAAATTTAACAATGATAAAACTACTATTATCATTAATATTATTTTTTAGTTTTATAATTTTTATAAATTCGCAATAAATATTATCATTTATTGATTATTCAAAAGATAGAGAATTAATAAAGTATCCAAAATTATCAACTTTAAATGTATGTGATTTTGAATTATATTTATTGGTAATTAGTGTAAATGGTGTATCACATGTTCAATCACCTGATTCAAGTGTATCGGGAACACAAACAATATTTAAAAATTCAACTGTTTTATTGGCAAAAATAATTACAACACAAACTCAGTCAATATTAGAAAAAACAATAAGAATTGATGCATATAGTTCATCTTTGATATACTTCATATAATTATAATTTATTATGTAAAGGTATGTAGTTGTTGGTTGTTGTTGTATATTATAAATTTATTTACCATTTACTAATATATTTTTATCTCCAGTTGAAGGAACTGAATCCTCAACTTTTTCTTTAGAAAGCGGTGATATACAAAGATATGACATGATGGTAAATTCATTTTTTACAATTACCAGTATTAGAATAATGACAACTTCATATTTCATTTTTGAATACACAGATCTATTAGATTAATACAACCTTCATTTTTAAATTTTGGTAAGAAACATAAAAATATTATATTAATTTATTATATATACTAATATACATTTCATTTTTTAGATTGTTGATATTTATAAAATTATAGAAACTTCTAATATGGTATTTCCAGAAATTAATACAACTGATAAAGATGTGTTTAATATTTTTACATTTAATTGTACAGATATTAAATCAAATCAACAAGATGTTATATTTGCATTGGAATTTGAAACATTTGAAAATGAAAAGGATCATAAATATTGGTATTCAAATTGGAATGATACAACAAAATTATATGAAATTAAATTTGTAATTACAAAGAATAGTCAACCTGGCTATATGCCATTTAGATTGTTATTAAATTCAAAAATTCAATTAAAAAGTTATCTTTTTCCAATTGATTCTCAATTATTTATAAATTGCTCAAAATTTGATGGTTATGGTCCAATAATTACAAAATTAGATAAATATCCAAATTTAGATGGGCAGGTTAATTGTAATGGTGTTGGGTTAGAGTTTGGATGGAATATAAGAATTACAAATTTAATTAATGGTTTTAAAAATGGGAGTATTGTAGTACGTGGTGTTTTAAAACTGTTTTAAATTTGGATAGTTCAATATTTAAATTTAATTTAGATCCAAAGTAAATTTAGTGTCAGGTGATGGTCTTTATAATTGTGATTTTAAAATTGCAATTAAAATTACATCTGGTATGATGGCAACTCAAAATTATGTTATTAGTGAAATTGAATTATTTGATACAGGTGGTAATAGAAATTACTTTTCAATTTATTCATTAGAAGGTATTGGTATTGCACCTTATAAAAACCCATTAATTCAATTTATGGGTAAATTAGATCCAACTTCAATATCACTAAGTTGTACACCTGAAATACCAGATACTACGCCACCAATAATTAAATCATTTAAAAGAACAAATACTGATGAAATAATTGATGTTAGTGATCCTGATAGACCAATTATGTTTGAATTGACAGTAGAAGATTTAGAATCTGGTATTAGAATTGACCAATCACCAATTTTTTATTTAATTGGAATAGATTTACAAATTTCAGAAGTATCTTGTATTGTTAAAAGCTTACTCGTTGGTATTCCATCACAAAATATATCAACCAATGTACTATATGTATGTTTTGGTAAATTTCCATTAGGGTTTGGGTACCCAAATGGATTCATTTATAGTGTATATGGTATATTGAATAATGCAGGGTACTATTCAGGTGCTTCATTTGATCAATTATTTAATGATGGTTTAATCAGTTCATTAGATCCAGTACCAGTACTATACTTTAATTCAATTCCAAAAATTACTGGTTATTCATTTAATGAATTAGGTGATGGGTCAATAAGTTTATTTGGGTTATAATTTCACATTTGCTAGTTCAATTTATTTATATACATTACAATATAACATATCAGATAAGAACTTTATATTAGTATCAGATAGAGTAATTAAAATTGTAAATATTAGTCGATATCCAACATCATCCAATGGTACAATTCAAATCAAATTATTTATTGTTTCAAGTGTATTTTATTTTACCAATACAATTGAAATTATACCACAATATTCAAAATATAATAGAACTTATGCTGTACCAAAAGATGAACCAATTCTAACCAGTTCATCAATTCCAACTAATCCACTCCAAAGATGTAAAAATCAATGTAACAATGATAAACAACAAGGTTATTACGAACCAACAAGTGGATGTATTTGTTATTCACCATGGATAGGATTAGATTGTTCATCTCAAGTAATCATAATACCACAACCACAAGTAAATATAACTGATCCAACAATAGTATTACCAATTAAAGGTAGTGGCACCAGTAAAGAAGATATATTTTTCAAATCATTAATTTCAATTGTATCACTTTCAGAATTTGATTTTCAATCAAATCAAGTTGCAATATTTAAATTTGATAAATGGGTATATAATCAATATACAAATGATATAATATCACCATATGATAAATCAACAACTAGGATAACAGTATTATTACAATGGTATACTGAGGTAACTTTAATTAATTTTGCTGATCAACAAATTAAAATGAATCCTTCAACTATTAAATACACAATCTCAATTGGTCCATATTCATTTAGTAGTAATAAATTACAATTGGTGATGTCTGCTACATTTGAATCTTCAAATGATTTTGATTCATGTTCTGCAAAAGAATTTGGTGATACTTCGTCTGGTGATAATTCAAATTATATTAAATTGCAAGTAAATGATCATTCAATGGTAGATTCATTAAACGTGGTATAGTTGATGATAGAGTTATAACAATTACAAATGAAGTGTTGAATGTTGGTGGTGGTGATAACAGTCATTTGTCAAATTCATTAATTGCAATAAATATACCTTGGTATGAAAAAAGTGTTATAGTTGATCCTGATTTCTCTGTGTTGATAGATAATAATTCAAATTCTGGTAATTCAATTTGCGCATCTAATAGTAAATCTAAATTATCATCCTCACAACTTGCTGGTATCATAGTTGGTTCAATTGTATTTGTTGCTGCCATAACAACTGCGATTACATACCATATTGTAAAAAAGAAGAGTGCTATCCAATGCTTAAAGGTATGCATCTAAAATTAAAAGCAATGGGTTCATCAACAAAATAAATAAATAAAATTATTTCTCCATATTCTTTTTTGTTTACATATATTGTTGTTGTATCTACCGCTGTTGTAACTTTTATTTTATACACACTATCATAAAGAATAGATATTTCTTTTCCTAATTCTTCTGATACCATATTCTTTAAGATATTTAAAAGATGTCATGAAAAAAAAATTAAAAAATAAAATAAAAAAAAATAAAAAATAAAAATAAAAAAAAATTAACGTTTTTTGATTTTTAGAGATACCCTTTCATACAAAAAAAAACTATTGATCAAAAACTATATAAATACTAAAACAATAATAAAATAACTACTATTTTTATATACATATACAAATTTATATGAGTATATGTTAATCATACTCTCTCACTCACACATTTACATATACATAATAATAAATAATATATAAATGGTACCTTCAAGAATTAATCATAATAACACCACTAGTAGTACTATTCAAGTTAATGGTAATGGTAATGAAAATAAACAACAACAACAACAAGAATATTCAAGAATTTTAAGTAAAAGTAGTGGTAGTAATATAATTGGTATAGCAGATGGTAGTTTTGATTCAGATTCAGAAGATGAAGATGGAGAAGGGTCAAGTAGAAATGGCACATCAATTAATATTGAAAAAGATACAACAAAATGTTTATACCATAAAGATAATGATATAGTTTATATATGCGATTCATGTGTATCACCAGTTTGTGTTAAATGTATAATATCAACTCATAATGGTCACAAATTTTCAGAATTGACAATTGATAAATCAAAGAATATCATTGATAAATTTAAACAACAGTATCCTACGCTGGCAGGTTATAGAGAAAGTGATAAAGCAATAATGGTAGCAATAGATGAATGTTACTCGATAATACAAGATAAACATCGTCAAAATGTATCAACACTTACAAATCAATTTAAAATATTACATAATCTATTATCAATCATTGAATTGAACGTAAAGAAAACATTGGATACAAAACTATCAGAAAATCAACAAACATACTTGGAAATCAAGTCACAAATTGAAAGTGATAATTACACAATCACACAACTAATTTCAAAACATGAAGATCAAATTCATTCTTATGATTTAGATAAAATGTTATTATCAACAATTGAACCACCAATTACAACGTCAACTTCAAATCCTCAATTACCAACACTTGATCAAATTAAAAAACAAAAAAGACAACAAAGAAAATATATATCACTATTGAAGGACAGTGATAAAACCAATAGATTAATTGAAAGAAAACTAAAGGTATTTGAATCGGTATTCAATGAAAATACATTGGTTTTCAATCAAGATTTAACAGATACATCCATTGAATTAATAAAAACAAATTTCAATATCACTTCAACCCCATTTACAGATAACATAACAAACAAACAAATGCATTTAATGATTGATAAAAAAATATTTGTAAAATGTATAAATCAAGAATTTTATATAACTCATGGTGAACCAATACCAAATGGTATATTAAATTTAGCAATTGTAAATAAATGTAATAATAATAATCAATCAACTACAACTACAACAACTACAACTACACCAATATCAGTTAAAAATTTATATTTATATGATGGATTTGATGATGAAATTAATGATGATATATTACCTGGTACAGTTGAAAAATTATTTATTGGTGATATTAAAAGACCAATTGGAATTGGATCAATTCCATCAAGTGTAAAAGAAATTATATTTTTTAATGGTTATAATCATCCGATAACATCAGAAATTATACCAAGTTCAGTTACATCAATTTCAATTGGTAATATTGGTCAACCATTAACAGTTGGTTCATTAAATTCTGCAAGTGGTAACAAGAATTCAAAATTAGTTAATCTTTATATATTTGATGGATATAAATTTGAAATCAACGCTGATCAAATACCATTGACAATCGAAAAACTGTTTATTGGTAAGCTTGGTGTACCATTAACTCGTGAATCATTACCACTTGCATCAAACATTAAAGAAATGATATTTTGTAATGAGTACAATGGAAAAGTTACAAAAGATATAATACCACCATCAGTCACTAAATTATTTATTTGTGATATTGAAAAACCGTTAACAATTGGTTCAATTCCATCCAATGTTCAAATGTTAACTTTTAGTCATGGTTATTCTTTTTTAATTACTTCAGATTTAATGCCATCGTCCATTCAAAAATTGTATATTCGTGAAATTAAAGAACCATTGGTAAGTGGTTCAATTGGTCAAGGTGTTAAAGAATTGTTTTTTGATCATGGTTATTCACATTCAATTTCCAATGATGTAATTCCACCAAATGTACAATCATTGTATTTGTTTGATATTGAATTACCATTGACAAAAACATCTATACCAAATACAATTCAAGAATTATATTTTGATAATGGTTATTCACATTCAATTAAAGCAAGTAAAATACCAAGATCAGTTCAAACATTATATATTGGTAGTATAGCTAAACCGTTAACACGTAGATCCATTCCATCTACAATTAAAGAACTGGTATTTAACAATGGTTTCAATTTCACAATTACACCAGACGTTTTTAATAATGGTTTTAATTTTCCAGTTGCATTGGAAAGACTTTATTTTTATAATATAGTTCAACCATTATTAAAAGGTTCAATATCTGAAAGTGTTGTTAGAAAATTAATTTTTGCATATGGTTTTCAGTATCCTATAACATGTGATATCATTCCATCTTCAGTTGATACATTGTATCTTGGTAATATACGTCATCCTTTAACAGTTGGTTCAATTCCAAATACAATTAAATACTTAATGTTTACAGATGGTTTTCAACATCAAATTACAAAAGGTATTATACCAGATTCAGTTCAAGAAATTTCACTTTACGATATTAAACAAATATTCACTCAAAATTCAATACCACCAACTGTTAAACTTATAAATTTAAAAGGTTTTAAATATAATTTACCAATTGATGTTATACCAATAACAACAAAAGTAAAATAATAAATACCAGTAAACTATAGTTTTATCACTAAAAATTTGTTACACAAATAATTATTTTAATTTTCGTTGAATTTGGATATTTTTGATTTGCGATTATTATTAAATTTTTTTTTTTTTAATTTTTTTTTAATTTTTTTTTTTTCAAACTTTTTTATCAAATTTATAATATTGACAAATTATTATTTTGTTTATTATTTGTAGTATTATAATATGTCAGAAGAAAAAAAAGAAGTTGAAGTTGGAGTATCAGTACCAGAAAATAGAATTTTAACTGGTAGTGACCTTAGAAATTTTACAGAAAAAATTGATCCAACATTTGACAATAAATTATTAGTTCGTCAAGATTTAAAACTATCAACATCAAATGGTTTTAAAGTTTCAAATGTTTTAACAAAACAAGAATGTTTGTAAGTAACCACCATTCTTTATTACAAATACTATAAGGGAGACAGGGTAATATATATTAATAATTACAATTACTTTGATTAGATATTATATTGAAGAAAGTGAAAAGAAAGGATATGTAACGATTGAAAAAGAATTTCCAAAAAGTTATCGTAATAATTTAAGATATTTAGGTAAATGTGAAGGATTATCAGAATTATTATGGGAAAGATTAGAACCAATTTTCAAGGTAGAAGATTTGGAAGGTATGAGACCATATGGATTTGATCAAGAAGGTGTATGGATACCAGTTGGTATTGATACATGTTTTACATTTGGTAAATATTTACCTGGTTGTAGATTTAAACCTCATTTTGATGCAGTATTTGCTGATAATCCAGATAGACGTTCAATTTATACAATTCAAATTTATTTGAATCAAGAATTCAAAGGAGGTAAAACCAATTTCTATGCAAGTGAAAATCCATTATTACTTGATAAACATCAATTGGAAGATTCAGTTATACCAGAAACTGGTACTGCTTTAATATTTAATCATGATACATTACATGAAGGTGCAGAAGTAGAGGAGGGTGAAAAATATATTATGCGTGTTGATATGATGTTTATTCGTATTGATAAATCAATGAATGAAATGTCTGAACAAGAATCAAAAGAAATGAAATTAGCAAGAGAAACATTCTTTCGTGCAGATGAAATGGAAAAAGATCATGGTAATTTAGAAAGTGCAATTTCATTGTATGTTCGTGCTCAAATGTTATTGACATCTTATCCATCAATTGAATCAATAGCTGATAATTTAACACGTTTAAAAATATCACCAACTTCACCACTCGCTAAAAAACCATTGGCTACTTTATTCAATATTCCTGAATTTCAATTATTCAATATTCTCGTATTGTTAAATGTAACTGATCTTGGTAGATTAATGAGTACAAACAAATACTTTTCAAAAATTATGAAAAAAGATTCCCTATGGAAAAGAATGTATATTCGTGATTATTCCATTGAGTCATTTTCATTTGAAGAAAAGAATAATCATTGTGCAAAAGTTAATTCAACTCGTGAATTTATGGTTAAAAGTTTATCATATAAAGAATCTCCAAATCAAAAGAAAAATTGGTTGGTTACTTATAGTAATATTCATCAATTTTACAAGAAAAATGAAATCACTATCATTGATATTGGTTCAACAATGGTAAAATATGGTAGTACAAGTAATTTCCGCCCTGAAAATGGCTCATTCATTCAAAGAGTTGGTAAACGTCAAGAATATCAACCACATTATGTAATGTCATCAATGGATAGAATTACTTGGGTAGTTGGTCCAGATTCTTCTGCTGAAGATCGTTATTTTGCCGTTACCAATGGTCGTTTCAATTTCAATGAAGCATTGAGAGAAATTATTCAATATTCTTTATGTTATACAATGAAAAGAAAAAGACCAAATGCGCCTGTATTACTCATTGTTAATCCAATAAATTATTCTGCAACTGATAATGGTCAATACTTATCAAAAGTTAGAAAATCAATAAACAATGAATTGGTATTATTTAGAAATGGTGGTTTATTAGCATTACAATCACATGGTTTAACAAGTGGTGTTGTATTAATGCTTGGTTCACAAACAACTGTGTTAGCTTCATTTGTAAATGGTGAACAAGTTAGTGCAATTTCATTAGATGTAACAGGTGAAAATATAACAGGTGAAATTAAAGAACTTTCAGATGGTTATGCAACAACTTCAGAATGTAAAAAAGTATTGTATGATCAAAAGAATACATCAAGTTACTATAGACCACAACCAACACTAAAAGATCATTGGTTCCTCTTGACTCGTGTTTCTCAAGATTATCAAAAAGATTTAAACAAAACGCTATTCAAAGATCAATTTTCATTTCAAGTACCTGAAATTTATTTCAATCCTTCTGTATCTGTTAGAAAACAAACTAAATCTTGTAAAGATATTGTATCAAGTTCAATTCAATTTTTAAATGATATGAAATCACATTCAAAATTTAAAAACAATCAAGATGATCTTTCAAAAATTATTATTACCGGTGGTTTCTCTGCTATTCCAGGTTTTATTGAACGTTTTGAAAAAGAAATTTCTCTTGTTGTTGAAACTAAAAAAATGGACCATATAAATATTATTGCTTCAAGTGATCGTTATTATGATCAAATTAAAGGTGCTAAAATTGATCTTTCTTTAACTGAATCATTCCATGATAAATATCAAAAAATATAAAAAAAAACCACACACAATTATTCAAGTTGTTGCATTGTCAAATGCAATGTTGTTTAAATAAACAACTCATAAAACCAATAATTTTAAATAAAAAAAAAAAATTAATCATTTTTTATTGTTTTCGAAAATTTAAGATAAAAGAAACTTTTTTTTTTGTGTTTTAACCAAAAAAATTGTTATTGTTAACTATTCCTTTTTATAAAAATTTATATATATATAATTGTAATATACATTTAAATTTATTTTGTACATTATTAAAAAAAAAAAAAAAAAAAAAAATAAATTTTTTAAATTTTTTTTTTTTTTTTTTTTTTTTAATTGTTATTTTTTTTTGAAAAAAAATTTTTTAAAAAAAAAATTTAAAAAAAAATAA
>JABXES010006425.1:0-25038 GCA_013375695.1 Dictyostelium brefeldianum
TTTTTTATTTTTTTGTTTAACAAGTTCATAATATTAAATAGAATTATTTTATATATTTATAAATAATAATATAAATTAGATTAGTCATACACACACAATTCCCACATTCGCACATAGTAATCACATATTAAAAGAAAGAGAGGGCATATACAGAAAAAAAAAAAACTAAAGGTTATAATCTTTACTAAAAAATGGTTATTATATCTAGTTCCCCAACATCATCATCATCAACAACAGATCATATAGGTTCTATTAAATCAAGTACACCAATTTGTTCACCTTCAAAATCAATAAACAACAACAATTGTGGTGGTGGTAGCAGTAGTGCCATAGATACCACCAGCAACAACAACAGCAAAAACAACAACAATAATAAAAAGAATAATAATAATAATAATATCAACAACAGTAATAACAATAACAACTGTAGCAGCATTAGTAGAGAGAATTCATTCCCATTTATGATGGATTTAACATTAGAAGAAGATGGATGTGATAAAGAATATAATAAAGATGAACAAGTAGAAATAAAGAGTAATAACAATAACCATAATAATTGTGATAATATAATCAACCATAGTAGAAATGAAGAAATTTTAAATTCAAAATCTGAAATTTTGATAAATGAAAGCTATAATTGTATTAATAATGATAATAATGATAATAATAATGAACAACACCCAACATATATACCAAAACAATTTAAAAAAGTAACATATGATCTTTCAACTGTAAATAATAATAACAATAATAATAATAATAACCAACAAAGTAATAATAATGAAAATATACCAATTTCAATATCACCAATAATACCAAATAATAATGACGATGGTACAATTGATGATGATGATGGTGAGCCATCAATAGTTGTATCAGAAGATATACCAAATGGTAATGTAGGTAATATAGATTCAATTGATCCAAATAATACAATGAATTCATTTGATATAAATCCATCACTAGCATGTGGTGAATCATTAGCATCAGAATTGGCTGAACTATTTGCTCATTTTAGAAGATATAAACAATCATTCCCTGGTAAAAGAGATGATGTAAGTAAAACTTCTATTAGCTATCAATATGTGCATGCAACGTTACATATAAAACTAACTCCTCAGGTATTTTGCTTTACAGGAATTAAATAAATATCAAATAATTGTAAATGAATTATTTGAAAAAGATTATAACATATCGTTAATTAATAACAAAGAAGGTGAATTATGTGCAACTTATCCACCAGAATTAATTGTTATTCAACATGAAAAACATACAGATTGCAAAGCATGTAAAGAAAAAGAAAAGCTTATAAATCCAGATCATTCACGTAATCTTGAAAAACTATTGGATCAATCTAGATTTGCAAGAGTTAGAACAAGATTCCCTTTTCCAGTTATATTTTATCATCATAAAAATCTATGTAGATCTTCGACTTTATCTCAAAAAATTGAATACATGTTTCAATCTGGTGTAAATAGTATGAAAAAACAATTTGCTAGTACTGTAACTCCTTCAAATCAACACCAACATAGTGGTAATAGTTTATTACAATCTACTTATCAACCTTCAAATCAACATCAACATCAACATCAACAAAGCATAATTGGGAACAGTAGTATGATTGATGATTCAATGGATATTGATAGATTATCAACTTCAACAAATGGTAATGGTGATAGTCACAGTAATCATCAAAATCATCATGATTTAATGAATTCATCACAATTTCAACAAGCACCAACTGTAAATGGACAACAAGCACAACAATTGGATATGGAAAATTTAAGAAACAAAGATATTTTAGTCATTAAACATTTAAATATTAGATATATTTGTGATTTAATGGTTGAAAATAAAAAGAAAAAGTAAGTAAAACACCCGATAATATTCTCTTGGTAATATATGATATTAATATGATTCGTGGGTTTTTTGTTTACAGGTTTGGATTCTTTGTTTGTTCATCAGAAAAAGTTGACATGCATCGTAGATATCAAGATTTCGTTATATCATCAACACCTTATCCTGGTGTAGAATTTTTTGCAGATTTTAGTAGAAATCAACATTGTGGTAAAGATTTATTTTATGAATGGGAAAATGGCATTGAAGATCCTGCAGAATTAAATTTACATCCTGATCATTCATTACCATTAATTAAATGGGAAGCTTATAAATCTTGGGATTTAAGTAAGTAAAAGTTATTGTAGTGTGTTTTGATATACGATCATCATTATACTAATAATTCCCCAATAATTGGTTACTACAGTAATTTTAACACAAAACTATTTTAAATTATTATTAAAATATGTTTCCGATGATAATAATCCATCTGGTGTATTGGTTCATTGTATTTCAGGTTGGGATAGAACTCCATTGTTTATTTCATTACTTAGAATTAGTCTTTGGGCAGATGGTGAAGTTCATCAAACTTTAAAAGATTGGGAAATGTTGTTTTTAACAGTTGCATATGATTGGTTTTTGTTTTCACATCAATTGTGTGATCGTGCTGGTAAAGGTGAAGATATATTTTATTTTTGTTTTTACTTTTTAGAATTTATAACTTCAATGGATTATTCAATTCATACCTTTAATAATAATAAACAAACAACTCAACAACCACAACAATCACAATCACAACCAACTCAAACAGCACAACCACCATCTTCAACATCAACATCAACATCAACATCTACTAGTTCAACACCAACTAATAGTAATGGTATGGGATTACTTAAACAACAACTTCAAGCTCAAGCACAACAACAACAAGCTAAGGTTGTAACACCTACTGGTAACCGTAAGAATTCAAATTCACAACAACAACCATTGGAGATTGTAAATAATTATGTAGATAGATCAAATAATAATGTAAAAAATGTAAACAATAATAATAAATCAAAATCAAATAACAACAGCAACAATAATATTGGTGGCCACAAGAATTCATCACCAAATAGTTGGAGCATTAAAGGAATCGATGTAAATTCACATTCTGCACCAGTAACTCAAAATAATTCACCAAAATTAATCATTGGAATGAATAAAGTTAGCAACAATGGTAGTAATAATAGCAATAGTAACAATAATAACAATACTTTAAGTACACCTTCAACACCAATTTCACATTCACCAATTTCAAACAATTTTAATGTTGGTTCATCATCTTCAACTTCAACATTATCAATGTTAATTAAACAATCATCTTACCATGGTCATCATAGTGGTGGTAGCAATGGTATCAATATCGCAAGTATTAGCAACAACAACCACAACAATCAATCACCATCAATGACTGGTACAAGTATACCAATGGATGTACCAAATGCACCAAAGAGAAGAAGAGGATCAACAGAAGATAATGAAATTCAAGCAGAACCAGAAATTGGTGGTAGTTGGCAATTAATGGGATCATACAGTGAAAAACGAATAACATCTTCACTAAATTCAGCAGGTGGATCAACTCCAAAAAATTATCATCCATCATCTTCAAGTTACACTGGAAGTGAACAAAGTGAAGAAACTGGTGATTGTGATAACGAAGAAGATAATGATAGTGATTGTTTAGCTCAAAGTTGGGATAATGCCTTTTCATTTGACAATAATCATGATCATCAATTGAAATATTTTGATACTTTAAAAAATAAATCAATTAACAATGGTAATGGTAGTTATCAACAAAAAAGTAATGGTAATACGAATAATAGTTTTACAAAAGTAAATAATAAACAATCACAACCACAACAATCACAACAATCACCACCAAATAATAATAACAACAATAGCTCTACTCAACATTCACATCACAGTCAAACATTAACTTTTAAAGAAATTGAAGAAAGAAGAAAACAAAGATTAACTCAGATCAGAGCACTTTTCATTCACTTTTATCAAAATCATTGTTCAAATTTTCCAGAAAGTTATTGGAAAACAATAATGAATTATCTTCCAAAATTTGGTTAAAACTAAATTATTATACATACACATATACATATTATTTAAGTTTCACAACAACAACCACACCATCAATCACTTTAATCACTTTTAACATCAATCCAACACGCACACCACATAATAAAAATTACTTTTTTTTCTAAACTAATTATTTTATTGTCCTTTTCTCAATGATTTTAAATTTTTAAAGTTGATTCTTGAATAATTTTTGTTTGAATAAATCTCTTTTAAATGTGGAGTTTCAACAAATGTTGCTGAGATATAAAAAACAATTGCAACTAAAAATGTACATGCTATAATGATAGTAAAGGTGGTTAGTATTATAACGGTCATCGTTACTATTATTATTACTACATACCAAAACCAACTAAACTTTGATTTCTAATTGCAACACCTAAAGCAGCAATTGCAGTACCAACATATTGTGGATCAGAAAAGTATTGATATGGACCACCAGTTACTGGAGCATCCATAATATGACCAAATGAATCACCATTGTACATTCCTTTAATTCCCAATGCTTTTAATGTCCATAAATTTAATAAAATACCAAAAATAAAACATGTATCACCAATCATATTTGCTAATTCCACTGGGAATAATACTAATGAATCTTTATCATTGGTAACTGCTATATTTATGAAATGATCTCTTACTAATGCTGATACAATTAAATAAACTGCATAATAGTAAATTGTATTTTTACCAATTAACTATAATAATAACATTGTATTAATATATATTTGTTGTGTTTTTAACAATAATATTGATTGGTTGATTGATTGATCCTACCTTTGTAAAAAATCTAGTTTTATATTCAAATTGTGCTGTAATATTATAATTTACAACATGTAAAATGATTGCTAAAATTGCAATGATAACATCTGATGTTAATTCCATTGTTGTTCGTCGTGATCAATTAAAAAAAAATGATCATTTTTTTAAAAATTTCAAAAAAAAAAAAAAAAAAAAAATAAAATTTTAAAAAATTTTTTTTTTTTTTTTTTTTCTTTGTACTATTTAAAAATACAAATACAATTAAAACAACAAATTATATACAATTGTATATATAAATGTATGTGTAGGTTTTCACACACTCGCCCACACAATGATGATAGAATTCTTTATTTTTATCAAAAATATCAACCACACAAAAATATTACACCACAAAAATGAAAATATATAACCATAATAATCTATATTTATATTATTTAAAACACTGTTTTATAAACATGTTATGATTTTTTTTTTAAATATTTAAATAATATTTTCATAATAATAATATTAATAATAATATTTTAATTATTTTTAAAAATATACATCATCACAAATTTATATACACAATCAACACCTATAGATAGACAAAAGTTTGTTTAAATTTTAAATAAAATAAATACTTGATTTTAAAAATAAAAAATAAAAAATAAAAATTAAAATTATTTTGAAAATATAATTAAACACAATCACACAAAATAAACCAAAAAAAAAATTTTTTTTTTTTTTTTTGTTTTTTTATTTATTTTAAAATATTTATTATAAAAATTCATTCATACCTATACCAATATCGGCCGTTAGATAACTAATACTTTTATTATTACTCTATTTAGATTATTTATTTAAATTGTGTTTTTCAAACTATTTAATATTTTTTATTTTGTTTTTAAAAATAATTAAAATATTCAAATTGATATAAAATAATTAATTTTTCAATTCATTTGTAAATTCAATTAATTAATTAGCAACACATACAAATTGTATAAATAATAATAAAAAAAGAACAAATAAACAACAAATAAATATATAGATAAAAGAAATGAATATAATAAATTATTTTAAAAATGGGAATAACAATTCGAATCATTATTCAACAAATAAAAATACAAGTTTTGTACCATCACCAATTTTATATATGACACCAATGGCACCAATTGATTATGGTTGTCCAGATGATATGTTGGATGATGGTAGAAGTGATTGTGGTCAAAATTCACAAAATACAAGTCCAATGTATCATAATCATCATAATAATTTAACAAATAGTAATGGTATACCTGCACATCATAATCACAATCTTCATAATAATACAACAATTGATAATAACGATATTGGATTGGAATTTTTAGATTTAAGTTTTGAAATGAAACATGGTTATCATGTATCACAAGGTAATAGAAAATATCAAGAAGATCGTCATAAAATTAAAGTTGGTTTGGAAAATAATCAATATTTATCATTATTTGGTGTATTTGATGGTCATGGTGGTGAGGTAAGATAAAATTCATTTAATATAATTATAAAATACTCTGTGTTTTATTAATACTAATTAGAAATGAATATTTCAAACAGAGAGCATCAAATTTTGTAAAAAGGAAAATCGTAAATTGTGTAAATAAATATGTTAAAGAGAATAAAGCAGGATATTCAAGTAAAAATTTAAATAGTTCAAGTTCTCCTACTGGCTCAACATCATCAACAAGTAGTAGTGGTTCAACATCGAGCAGTAATAGTAGTAGCAGTGGTAGTGGTGTTGGTGGTTTAAATAATGGTAATTCACCAAATGGAGTAGGTGTAGGTGGTGGATCAACAATTTCACCAACACCAAGTAATGGTAGTAGTAATGGAGGTGGTAGTAGTGGAGTATCATCAACAACTTCACCAATTGGTTTCGATAGTCCAGGTTGGGTTAAATATAATCATCTTTACAATCAAAATAATTTTCAACAAGAAATTCAAAATAGAAGTGAATTACTTCAAGGTGCATTATTTAATACATATCAATTTTTGGATAACAGGTATTGTAAAAAGTATAGACAAAAAGGCGATGGGGGTACAACTTGTTTGGTTGCATTACTTTCAAATCCACCAAATGCACAACCATTATTAGTTGTTGCAAATGCAGGTGATTCAAGAGGAGTTCTTTGTAGAAATGGTAAAGCATTACCATTAAGCTATGATCATAAACCTGGTAATCCAAAAGAAAAACAAAGAATTACAAGTAGTGGTGGTAAAATCGAATGGGATTATAATGAAAGAATTTGGAGAGTATCTGGAATTTTATCAGTTTCAAGAGGTATTGGTGATATTCCATTGAAAAAATGGGTAGTTTGTGATCCTGAATTTGTAGTATTTCCATTAAAAGGTCCAAAGAAATCAAAAACAATATTTTATAATGGAAATGGTGGTGGTTCTGCAAATTCCTCACCAACTACACCTTCACCAAAAGCATTTAGATCTTCACCTCAATTTAATAGATTCTTTTTTTCACCATCATTTAAAAATAATAAATCGATTAGTAACAGTACAGGTAATTTATCAAATTTAAATAGTCCACAACAAACTCCTTCAATACATCAAATTCATCAAAATCATTTAAATGGTAATGGTAATGTTTCTTCACCTGCATCAAGTATTACATCTGATGCTCCTTCATTAAATACAACTGATAAAAATAATATTAGTAACAACAACATTAATAATTTAACATCTTCATCACCACCACCAAATCATAAAGTTTATTATTGTTCAAATCATCAATATAGTTATGGAGAAGTTGATCAATTTTTTGTTTTGGCAACAGATGGAATTTGGGATGTTTTTGAAAATCAAGAATTGGTTGATTTCATTAATGAAACAATTGAAGAATGTTATCATTCAAAGAGAATTGATTGGGAACCAAATGAAATATCTAGAAAAGTAGTTCAAGAAGCATATAGAAGAGGTAGTGGTGATAATGCAACTGTTTTAATAGTTAAATTATTTTGGTAAAAAAATAAATATATAAAATAATAATAAAAATATAATGTATCTGTTTAAAATAATTTAATTAAAGTGTATATTTTATTAACTTGAACCAATATTATTACTATTTAAAAAATGTCTTTGAGTAATTTGTTGTTGGTTACTTATATTTACAATTGTTGTATTATTATTATTGCTATTATCTAATTGTACAGGTGGTATTATTATTTCATTATTTTGATTATTATTATTTTGATTATTATTATTAATAGTATTTTGATTATTATTTTGATTAAATGAAGATAATATTCTATTATTTAATACAGCAGGTATTTCAAAATTGAATAAACAAATTATTAATAAATATTCAATTAATGAATAACAAGCATAAAATGCAATCGGATGAAAACCAGCAGGAAAAAATACAACATATAATATCAATCCATATAAAATTGATAAAAATATAATTGGATAATATTTAATACTCTCTTTTGATCTTAATCCCCATGTTGAAAAATAACTGGTTATCAATGAACTAATAAAAAATACTAAATACTCTGTTGACAGTATAATTGAAAATAATGAAACATATCCAATTTGAATCTGTGATGTTTTTATACAAAAAAAATATTAATATATAGTGTTTTTATAAATAATAATAATATATTTAATAATACTTACAAATATAAATAATGAAGCAATTAATAGATTATGTAACATACATCTAAGCACACCTCTTGGATCGTGATCAATGTAACGTGCAAAACAACTTTCACATAATTTTAAACTTGATCCAAATACAACCAATGTTGAAAAGAATATTAAATTTGTTTCAAAGAATCTATATGCAATGTAAAATAAACTTTCATTGTTGAATGCAAATATAGGTGATGAATATTGATATAAATTAATTAAGTGAGAATCACCTGCAATCCTAAGATAACCTTTTGACGATGATGTTGAACCAGTTGATGGGAAACCATATACTAAATTATTAATCATCAATATATCATAACCCAACATTCTAATTATAGTCCTGTGAAATAGATTACCTAAACATTTATCATTTGCACTAATGTCAATGTGTAATGTTGTAATATTGAATTTATTTCTTTGTTCAGTTGTTAACATTAAAAATGCATTTTGATAACTAAATTCGTATCTTGGATTATGTGAATCTATAAAATATTGAACCACATCATTAATATCATCTAAATAACCATTACTACCACCACCTGTTGTTACTCTAATTTTATATGTTTGTAGTGCCTGCTGTGCTTGTAGTGCTTGTGCTTGTTGTTGTTGTTTTTCGATTGTATCTCTAGTTGATCTAATATGTTCAAACTCATCATCGTATGATTTGATTAATTGTTCAAATTTTGCATGATTTTTGTCTATATCTTTTATATGTTTTTTTAATTCTTCTTTTAGCCTTTTCATATGTTCCCTTTCTTGACGTTCTTTATGTATCTTTTCTTCATATTCATCAGATTGTGAATTAAAGAATAATACTATAATATTATATACATAGTGATATAGTTGTTGAAAATATTCCATTATTAATTGATAGTTTGTTTTATATATTGAATTAATTGGTTGATTTTGTTGATGTTGAGTTTGATGTTGTTGATGTTGAATATCGCTATCATCTATACAAGGTTCTACAATTAAATCATCACCTAAATCTTTTAATAGTAAATCTGATCCTATGTTTTGATAAAAGTCTTCTCTAAATTGTTTATTCTTTATAGCTGCTCCTTTTAACATTTCACCAAATGTATCTTCATCATCTCCTTCATTATCACCACCACTACCAAATGAATGATGATTGTTTTCGTATTGTGTTTTCGTATATATATGATGTCTACTAAATATTGATGTATCTCCTTTAATCTGTATGACCATTCAATATAACTTGTAAGTATACAATCTATATTTATATAACAAAGTATTTATCTATGGTATCACATACCTCTATTGACAGAATATCAAACCTTGTATTATTTGGTAAATTTAAACAATCTGACTGTAAGTTTTAAATAATGTTAACACATTTACTCATACACATATATATTATGACAATGTACAAACTATGATGGCTTACCTTTCCCACAAATTGATTGTGCATTACAAATAGTGTTGAAACAAATAAAGATATTATAATTAATGAGAATAACTCAAATGCAAATCTAAATTTTGGAGATGTCGCTCTATGTACATATCTAATGAAATGAAAATATCCCATCAATGCTGTATCTTCCATTGTACAATGTGTGTGTAGAAAATAGTAAATAAATAGATATATATATGTATGTTGTGTATGTATAAAGTTACAAAATTAAAAATATTTTATTGTGTGCATATTATCAAATATAAATTTTTAATTTAAAAAAAATATGAAAAAAAAAAAAAAGTGTGGGTGTATGTTTTTTGTTTGTTATATTGTTTGAAATTTCGAAAAAAAACAAAAAAAAAAACAGTGGCTTTGATGGCATTATATAATTTTGATCAACATGCTTTCATCATCACAATGTGTTCATTATACATTTTTCTTTGTGTGGTTTAATTGATTATAATTTATATGTCCAAGTATGTTGTGTGATTTTTTTTTATTTTTAATGTTAAAAATTAAAAAAAATAAGAAATTTGGAATTTTGAAAAATTTGCAGGTAAAAATATCGCGAAAATTCATCAGGTGACTTTAGGTTTGTACCATAAGAGTGGCAATAAGAATATGTTACCAACAAAATGTCGTCTTAATTCTAAAACAACAGCTTGATTGATTCTTTGTATTTCCCAAAGTCAAGTACACAGAAGTTATATTTAATTTAGATCTGTGTGTCGAAGGAGTCATAGAGTAATGATGTTCATTGGGCTTTAACATATGCTGAGCGATTTTCATAGTTTAGTGTAATGGTTTGGTGAATAAATTACCCTCATAATTTTTTAAAAATTAAAAAAAAAAGTATTATTATAAGATTTTTTTATCCAAAATATCGTTTATGTGTTTGGTATTATTGAATAATATCTGCAATCAAAAGTTTCATCTGTTTTTCTTGTTAATAATAAAAAAACGTGATATATTAAATTTTTTATATTTCTTTGTTTTTCATGTTAATAATATGTTAACAAAAAAATTTCGTTTTTATTTTAAAAAAAAAGCTTGATTGATTATTTGTGTTTCCTCCTCTGCGCAGAGGTTATATATTTATTGTTAATAAATTTTTGATGAAAAAAAAAAAGTTGATTATTCAAACAATTATTAATTTATTTTCCTATTTTTTTTTTTAAAATCAATGTGAAAATTTCGTTGTATTTCATTGTTGACACATGCACTCACAATGTTTTAAATTAATGGCGTCATAATATTTTTTCAGAGAAATTCTCATTATCAATAAACGAGAAATCATTCTCAACTTTTTATCAATTTTTTAAATTAAAAATTTAAAACTTTCATACAAAAGCGAGATTTTTTTCATTAATTAAAAAATAAATAAACAAACAACTTTTAATAACAGAACAATAATTAATACATATAAATAAAACATACATACATATATAAATAATCATGTCAACAGCAATTTTCTCATATCCAACATACACTCAATCCAAAGAATTCACTACCTATGATGATAGCGAAGATGAAGATTACAGTGAAAATTACAATAACAACAATAACTATGACAATGATTTCTCAATGCAAGAAATTACTCAATTAAATAAATTAGATAAAACTAAAACATCAAGTGGTAAAACTGGAAATGTTATCCCACTAACAAATAAAAATTACCAAGCCGCTGTCGAATATAAGAAAGCAAAAAGAGCTGCAATTAAAGCATTACATTTAAATAATTCAGATTCTACAACTTCGACTATAACATCACCAAAATCAACACCAACTCCAAGTGAATCAGAAGATACATCATCAGCAGATGAATTATCAAATAAAACAAAGAAATTAACTAAATCTGAAGTAAATTCAATAATCACCAATGAAATTGATTGTAAGAAAAAAGAAAGATTACCATCAAGTGTTGAAGTATACAATAGAATTTTACATGACGAGTTATTAGCAGATAAAATCAATGATTTCATCATTTCCTATGAAGATCGTTTCGATGGTCTATTGGATGTTGAATTTTTAAAATATGAAATTGGTGCAATTCCATTACACAGAGTAAAACAAATTAGACATTTAAATACTATAGTTTGGGATAGATCAGAAAGAATTTATGATTTCTCAAAATTATTTGAATAAATTTGTGTATTTTAGAAACAAAAACAACAACAGTAACAATAGAATTGGTATAGTAATAAATCAAAAAAAACAACAATAGGTATATAAACAAGTATTTCAATTTGGTCATTGTGCAAAATAATAATCAATAACAAATACAACTTTATTATATATAATAATTTAATAATATTTAAACAACAAACATGTTCAATAAAATAAATTATAAAATTGAATGGTTTTAAAAAGGCCATTCTTTTTTTCTTTTTTTCTTTTTTTCTTTTAAAACAAAAACTAGTTTACCTATCTATTTATTTATTTACTTTAGCTATTGTTATTATTATATTGTACTGCTAATACTTTTTACATTGAATTATTTACTTTGTTTAAGATATCACTGATTGATTTAAATGATTCTTTGTTTAGTTCGCTATCTAGTATTTTTTTTTTAAATACTTGAATTGAAACTTCATCACCTTTATATTCTTCAGTTTTAACTATTGGTTTAGAATTTGAACCGCATATTAACCATAATACTATGTCATTAGTAATTGATAATAATGATTCCAATTCTTGCTTGTATGATTGGAAATGTACTCTTGCACCCGCACAATAGATTGGAAAAAATGTAATGGTTTTAATTTTATTTTCAATTGTTTGAGAGTTTATATTTGTTGGAGCAATAGTTGTAGCAGGTGTGGTAATTGGTTTCTCATTTAACAAATTGAACTGGTATTTTGTAAGTGAATTTGATTTTGTGGAGTTTAAAAATGATTTAAATAGATCAAAATATTTATCAGTTCTTGGTAAATAATAAATCTTTAAACCATTGAACTTTAATGGAGGTTTTGGGTTGTTTGATTTTTGTTGTTGTTGTTGTTGATTTTTCATATTTACTTGATGAGTCATTTCATGTATTATACTTTCTTCTTTTTCAAACATTTTTGGTAATAGGTTGGTTTTTTGATCTTCTTTTTTAAAGAAATTAGTAAAAGAATAAAATACACCAGGTAATAGATGTTGCTGTTGTTGATTTAGTTGTTGATTTTGTAGTTGCTGTTGTTTTTGTTGTTGTTGAAGTTGATGTTGTTGTTGTTGTTGTTGTTGTTCTTTAGACTTATTGTAATTAATTTGACTTTGATCTGGATCAAAAATGATTATTTGGTTACAGTTTTCTTTTTCCTTTCTTTTTTGCTCCTTATTTATTTTAATGTTTTCCAATTCCAAAAAAATCTTTTTGTTTTGTTCTACCATTTCATTTGTAAAAGATTTAAAGTCCAATAATGAAGTAACCAATTCAATTTTTTCGTTTCTTTGTTTTTCTAAGGAATGGTTTTCGATTTCTAATGCATTTACTTTTTTAATGTTATAAAACCACAATTCTTGAAGATTTTCATGCTCCTTATTAATTTCTTTTAAATGGTTGACAACACCAACTATATCTATTTCTTCCTTACACCCACTTTTAGATTCAAAATAATTTATTAATTCATTTATTTTATTCATTTTTTAAAAAATTATATTAACAAAAAAAAAAAAAAAATAGAAAACAAAAATATAATATAATTCACATGTGAAAACATGTAATTATAATAAATGTACATTCCGATGATAGTTTATATATTGATCAAATTTGTATAGTTTTTCCTTTTTGATAAAATTTTAATTATGATATAAATTTCCTAAAAAATAATTATTAACAGATTAAGTTCAATCATTTTACTTATTAATATTTATTTTTTGGTTAAGAGATATAAAATATAGAGAGTAATATTATATATTTTCACATATGTTTAAATATTAGAAAAATTAATATAAAAAAAAAAGTTAACTATTAATTTTATTTTATTTTTAAATTTTATATATTTCAAAAATGACAGGATCAATGTTAACCTATATGCTTTCAAATAAATGTGCATACACAATAATAACCGATTCTAGTGGGTCAATACCAGAACCTGTATTTAACACAGTAAAGACTTGTGTCACTGGAATTATTAATAAAATTCCAAAAGAATCATATAAAATGATAATTAATTTTTCAGAAACATCACAAGTCGTTTCAGAATTTAAAAAAGATAGATTGATATTAGAAAATGAAGTTGAAAAAGGTATGTGTTAAATATATTAAATGTGTACATTTAATTACAAAAAACTAATACCTTTCAATAAGATTTAAAACATTTTAATAGTTGGACAAAATTAGTTCCAGCATTAACTTTGGCAAACGAAAGAATTAGCATGTTTCAAAATAAAGGTGAAATTAAAAATGTAATCATTTTAATAACTGATGTTATGCCCCAAGATGATCCAAAACCATTGATAAAAGAAATGATAACAAAACAAGATATTACTTTTATTGGTATTGGAGTTGGTGGAGTTGATATGCCTAATTTTCAATTAATGTTACCAGGTCAACCAACATTTAAAAATTGAAACATATTCTAATCTATGCGAATATATTAAAAATTCATCAATATCTTCATTTGATATTCCATTGGCATATAAAGTGTATCCAAGAAACAACTTCATTCAAAAGACAACTGATAACCTTCAATTGAATTTCGAACTTTCACCTGCAATGAATACAGATTCGTTTGAATCTGGTACTGTTTCAATTACAATTTTACCTAATGATTATTATCAAGGTTACAAAATTGTGGTTGATAAATTTCTAGATTTAAATACTCCATTTTACGCTTCAATGACATTAAAAGTAAAAAACAATGTAAATTTAAATCAATTACCAGAAAAAGTTTATTTTGATGTTGATAAAAGGTATAACTTATACTGGTTTCTTTTATTTGGATTTTGCATGGTTTGCTGGTGATTAAGTTACTGATGAATTTATAAACATTGCAGTTGAAGGACAAATTGGTAATGGTAAATCAAGTTTGTTAAATTTGTTATTCAATTTATTAACATCAAAGAATTTAATTGAAAATTGTTTTTTGGCAACTAGAAATTCAAGACATACAACAACTGCAATTGAATTTAATCCAGTTTCAAATTTATTAAGAAACAAAAAAGGCGAAGATCATTTACCTATTTATGATGATATCATTAAAAAAGTTAATATTGTATTTGTTGATAAACCTGGTATTACATCAACTGAAGCTAATATTAGTTGTTTAGATCTTGCTCAAGGTTGTTATGTAACTGGTACTGAAAAAGATAAATTGGTTGCAGGTGTTGCAAATCCATTATTTGCATGTCATGCATTTATATTCGTAGTATCTTTAGCTTGTTTCCTTAATGAAGAAAGTGATATTGAATTGGTTAGATCTAAAATCATTGAATGTATTGATAAAGCAAAAATTCAACCAATTCTTGCTATTACATTTTGTGATAATTTCAGTGAAGAAGAATTGGAATCATGCAAAGAAGAAATTGAAAAATTACCTGTTGAAAAGGAAAATGTATATTATGTATCTTCATACATTAATAATGATACAAAACGTAATCCATCAAAAGATTATGCTGCTTGGAAATTATTAAAACGTGCAACCGAAATTGCTAAATCAACAATTGAACTTGGTAAAATTAAATCATTAAATAATGATTTCTATGCTCAATTACAATCGCCAATTAAAACACCTGATAGAAATAGCAATAACAATAATTATTCAACACCATTTTCGTCAAATAAATGTACTCCAGTTGGTGATGATCATCAACAATCAAGTCCTTCAAAATATTCACCATTACCAATGGATAATATTAATCAATCACCTTCTAAACCATGGGTGTTAAGAGTAAATACTATTGGAAATAGAAATAATCCATCAGAAAGTGTTTCATTTAAAGTATCACCAAAAAATACAATTGCTGAATTCATTGTACAAGTTTCAAAACGTTTTAATTTATCAAATGTTAAATTTCATCTTGAAAATGATGGTTGCGTATTATCCGATTGTTCAATTATTGAAGATGTATTAGAAGATTCAGCATTGATATTTATTCATTAAATAAAATAAAAAAACATATGTTTTTTTCCATACATAAAACCAGTCAAAATAAATAAATAAATACACCATATTCGTCAACTATATATTTTATTGAATAAATTTTTTATCAATTATTGATGAGCCATATTCATCATATTCTGATCTTGATAGAAACTTAGGGAACCTAGTTGGATCAGCTAATAACATACCAACGATTGAACCACCAATCCAAACAGATAATTTACGTTCAGGTGGTGCTACTACTTTAACATTTATATTTGGTGGTGCCAATGCTTTCAATTCCATTAATAAACGATCAGATAAACCTGGTATCATAGTTGAACCACCTGATAATACAATATTTGAAAATAAATCTTTTCTTGAATCAATATCACACATCATAATTGAATTATAAATCATTTCATGAATACCTGCACTTTGAATACCAATTAAAGTAGGTTGAAATAACAATTCACCACAATGTAATAGTTCATTACCTAACGTGATATTTGTACCATCTGGTAATTTATAATTTTTTAAATCACTTGGTGTTGAATTCATTTCATTTTGAAAATCCATTGATATCCTACACAATTTCTCTTTTATATCTTGTACAGTTTCACTTGTAAATGAATAACCACGTTCATTTAATAGGTTCATTAGTAAACTGGTTATATCATTACCACCTAAATCCAATCTTAATATACTATGCGGAACTGTATGACCATCATATATTGCCAATGTGTGAGTAACACCATCGCCTGAATCTAAAGCAATACCAGTACATCTACCAGACGAATATATTGTTAATATAGATTGAATTGCGACATAAACTGATTTAACATTAAATGAATTAAATAGTATATCAATTGCTTTTTCACGATTTGATTTTGGATTTAATGGTGGTTCAGTTATCAACACTGAATATTGGTCTGGTTTAATTGATAATTCATTGTAAAATGTATAATGCCATATCTTTTCCATTGAATCCCAATCTGTAACTATACCATGTTCAATAGGATTTTTCAATGTTAAATTACTTTTATTTGATTTTGCTTCTTCACCAACAAACCAATTGTTTGAATTATTATTATCATATCCAACCACTGTTGGTATTACTGATCTTGGTGAATCATCACCTGCAAATCCTGCTTTACATTTACTTGATCCACTGTCTAATACTAATATTAATGGTTCTTCCATTCTATATATAAATAAATATATGCGGTAATTATTGATAATAATATTGGTGAGCCATATAAAACTTTTTTTTCTTTCTTTTTTTTTAGATATTTTGTTTTAAAATTCAATGAATTGTTTTCATTATTTATAAATCTCTTTTACTGAAGGAATATCATTTAATAAGATTGGGTGATAGTTGTAATGTGATATACGTCAAGTGAAAGTAGTACCACATGGTGTGTTTTTAAATTGTAAATATATTTATTGAATAAATCTTTTTAAAAATATGTTATTATTTGTTTTTAATTTAATTTTTGATGATGTTGGAATTTGGTAATGCAAAATATTGATAAAAAAATGAATGATTTCAAAAGACCCATTTTTATAGTGTATATTAAATATATTGTCAAATCTACTGTCTTTAAATTTATATTGGCCAATTAACAATTCAGAATTTTCAATTAGAAAATTAGATGAACCATTTGAAAATAGTAGATACCTTATAATGGTTTCATTTTTATATGATGTAAAAATTTGATCAGATTGTAAAAAACATTGAAATAATTTGTAGTCACCTCTTTTTGAAAGTTCAACAATAATTTGATTTTCATCTTTGTCAGCGATTTTGGGAATAAAATTTGTTGAATTTAAACGATTGAATAAATAATCAATTCTAGATAATTGTGGGTCTTTAATTGTACAATTTGAATATTTACCCAGTTCATCAGATTTCCAAATTTTATATAATTTATCTATTGTTGAAATAGTTTGATTTGTTGTAATGTTACTGCTTACCCTTTTTGATAATAAACATTCTAGGTAATATGTAAATTTAGATTATGGTAAACCATACATTTTAGATGATATACTTGAATCATGATTATTAACAAAATCATCCCAATTATCAATGATAAACTTGAAAAATTGTGAACCATATATCTCTGGATAGCTAAATGGTTTTCTACATTGATTAAATTGATTTGGATAATTTGTTTTAAAATGTTGTAAAATTTCATATCTTCCTTGAATTTCCATTATTAAATTATCAACATTTTCTGATTTACTATAAACAAAATCAAACATTTCACTAGATTTAACAGAACGAAATAAAAATCGTGGAATGGTCGATAATAATGAAATGTTTTCATTATTTGAATTGTGAGATTGATCTTTTTGATTATATAATGATTTTAAAAGGTTAACTTTATCATATTCACAACAATAATGTAATATATTGAAAAAGTTTGATTTATCATTTAATTTTACCACATGGTCCATTAATTGAGTAAAGAATATCTTTTCTTTTTCTAAATCATTTTTACAATATTCCAATAACCCTTCTTTGTAAACTGTAATATCTTGAAAATAGTCACCAAAATAATATGAACTATTTTGGATCATATTTTCATTTGATTGATAATCTTTATGATATTTAATTTTATAAAATGTTTCGTTATCTTGTATATAACCATTTCGTTATGTAATGGTTTATTTGAATGTTTTGAACAAAAAGGTATTAAAAACTTGAATAGTTGTTTAACTCTTTTATCACCTTCATTAAATTCACCAACTTTTCTAGTTAATTCATTATCTGTGAATTCAGATTCACCAATTTCAATATGTTGTTGATCTGGTACCAATAATTTAATTGTTGTATAACTTGATATAATTAAATTTAATTGTTTTGAAAATATTAAATAATTGTAAAATCCATTTAAACTTTCATTTGTTGTTGTTATATATGATGGTGGTGTTGATTTTAATTCAATTATTAAATAATGAATTATTTGATTTACAATTAAATAATCATCACCATTATTTTGTTTATCTTTAAAATTCATTAATAAACTATCCCAAATTTCATTTATGTTTGCTTTGAAATTCCATTTTTTAATTAAATAATTTGAAATTTTAAATGAACTCAATTTAATTGATTTTGTTATATAATCAACTGGATTTTCAATTTCATGATTAAAATGTTCCAATATTACCATAACCATTGTTAAATTATCATATAATAAAGATATATTTAATATATCATTATATTGATTATTAAAATAACATTGATTATAATTATTTAGTAATTGAATAACTGTTTCTTTATCTTCTTGAATTCCATCCTTAAATACATTGAATATTGAGTACTTGAAAACTATTTCATCACCATCACCATCACCATTATTAAAAACTTGTTTTCTTCTATCTTTTCCATTTAATACACAAACATGGTCATCACTGTAAAATTGTAAATAATCACCACGTTGGATTTTATATCTCAACAAAGCAAAATATTTATTTTTTATCATCCATCCTAAATTCATTTCATCATATAAATATATACCCATTTTATGAGTTTTAATAAAACCAATAATAATTTTATTTAGATAACAGTTTCTATAAACTGACCAAAATAACTTTTCTGATACACAACCTGTCATTGTTGTAAATTTGTTGCTGTACGTAAATATTTATGAAAAAAAAAGTTTTTTTTTTAAAAATCCAAAAAACAAAAATATACTTTATTATAATCGTAATCAATTGATTTTTTTTGATAATAATTTTTATTTTATTTTTATAATATATCTTCTATTTGTTCAACTTTTTGTTGTGGTTGATGTTCATGTTCATTATCTCTATGATTATTATTATTAAGAGTTAAGATAATATCACTTTGTTGTTGTTCATTATTATTATTATCATTTGATTGTTGTTGTTGATCTGATTGTGGTGATTGTTCTTGTTGTTGTTGAGTTTCATCTGTTACTGAAGGAGTTGAAGATAAAATTGATTTTGGATCAATATTTGAAATTGTTTTTAATAATGATTCACCAGATTGTTTAATATCATCAACCATTGAACCTAATAAATTACTAAAAAATGGTTTAGGTGTTGGTGTAGTGTTACCATCTTCTCCATCTGTTGTTATTGTATTATTATTACTTGATGAATCTGTATTATTATTATCTACTGTTGTTGGTGATGCAACTGTTGAAGTTAATTCAGGTGAAGGTTTTTGAATTATTTGTTGTTGTGATAAATTTGTTGTCGCATTTGGTGAGGATGAAAGTATTGGTAAATTTGAAAAGAATGAAGGTGCTTTAAATCCTGCTAAAATTGGTGATGATTTTGAATTTGGTGAATTGGTTTGATTAATTGGTGAACTGGTATCTAAAGAAGATGGTGATGATGTTGAATTTGAAGTAGGAGGAATTGGTGGTGCAGGACGTGTTGGCTGTGGTTGTTGTTGTGGAATATTAACAGCAGCAGATACATTATTATTATTATTAGTTGGAGATTGTGATTGTCTATTAACTCTTGAAGGTATTTGAGGTGGAGAAGGTGTTCTAGTTTGTTGCTGTTGTAATTGTTGTTGTTGTTGTAATTGATGTTGTTGTTGTAATTTCAATTGTTTTCTTTCTTCTTGTTGTTGAATGAATTTACTAATTTCAGATTTTGAAAATACCTGAATTGTACCAGTTAGATAACAACTAAATTCATCTTCATATGTAAGAGCAATTTTAAATTGATATGGTTTATCACCACATGCATCTCTTAACGGGAGAATTCCTTTACCAATTAGCGATAAATCCATCAACTCTTTACCAACCAATGCTACTTGAATAAATTGAGTTTTTAAGTATTCTTTATCATCAATGAATGATTTTAATTCAATGGTTTCATTATTCCAAGATGGTTGAGTTGTTGATTTTGTAACATTTGTTTTGAAACCACTATTAAATTGACTGAAATTACCTGTACCTAAACTACCATTACTACTACCACTACTACTACTTCCATTAAATTGATTTGATTGGTCATTATCTGAAATTATATGATATGCATCCAATTCTAAATATGCATCAACTTTTGAACCAGGTTGTAATAGTTCAAGTTGTTCAGTTTTCAAGTGACGAATAATGATAAATGTTGGAATATCCAAGGTTGATAACCAAGTGTATGGTGATAAAATTGGTAAGCTAAAACTACATGAAATTGGTTGAAATAGACATGCTTCGGATAGAGGTGATCTTGGTGAAGTTGAAATACCAGATTGAACCAATCCAGTGGTTGGTGATAATGTAGTTGCAATTCTATCATCACCAGTGAGAATAGTTGGTAGACTTTCAAAAATTGTATCTGGATCTAATTGAGATTTCCAATAAACGACACCTTTACCTGGTTCAATATTTGATAGATTACTTGTTGAAGTAAGTGGTTTCCAAAATTCTCTACTCAATGTATTTGAATCGTAATCACCACTCCAAAATACGTATCTTGATGAACCATTAATGTATTGTTTACTTTTAATGTATGTTATTAATGATGCTTCTGCTTCTGCTGCCAATTCTGGATTTGCACTTTGACTAACATTATTATTACAAAAATTGATAAAACATAAACTAGTTTCACGTAATTGTAAACTAATAGTGGTACCAAATTGGACATCTTTATATTTATCTTTAAATAGAATTTCAGTGGATTTTTGACTTGTACTTTCAATGATTTTTGAACTCATTTCTTTTAGTTTTTTACTACCAAAAAAGAAATTACTTATACCACTTCCAACACCACCACTACCACTACCACTACTACTTCCACTTTCTTTTGAAGTTGGTGGTACTTGTGATTCTCTTTCTCTTGGTGGTAAAGGTGGTGGAGCTGCACTATGTAATGGTGGTGAATGATTACTTGGTGATGATGATAATTGTGTTGCGGTGGTTGATGAAGATTGAGCAAACTGTTTTTTAAATGGTAATCTTTTATGTAAATGACTAATTGATATATTATTTGCACTGTTTACCAATGATTTTTTAATTAATACAATCGATGCAGTGTTGTCAGATACAGCGGTTGCAATAGTTGAATATTCTGTACCCAAATATTTTCTAATTAAATAAAACCAATATTGACGATAATTCATTACAAACCCATCTGGTGATTTACGATCACTTGCAATTCTTTGCGCTGAAATTGAATAAAGATCTTTATCTCTTGGTAACCATTCTGATAAAAATTCACTACTAATATTTATATTTTCCATATTCCATGATCCAATATATCCATTAAATATATCAAGTAATCTATGTCTAACTGGTAATGGTGATGTTACACCTGAAACTGATGATGATGATTGTCTATTTAATCTTGATGGTACTGGTGGTGATGATATTTCAACTTGTTGTTTATTTTCTTCTTCTTGTTGTTCTGGTTGTTCTTTACTTTCTTCATCACCTTCTCCTTCTCCATCTTGTTTAATTGATCTTTTAATTGGTGGTGGTGAAATATCATTTATAAATATATTTTCAGTAATATTTTCAACTTTTTCATTTAATTGAGATTGATGATCATATGAATGTTGAGATGGATTTGATTGATCATCTAGAGGAAGGAAACGTTTTGCAAATGAATGTTTATATAATTCTTGAAGGAATTGTTCACGAAGTAATGATGATTGAAATTGAAATGATTCAGGTGATGGATTTTCCAAATAGAATAGATTGAGTTGACGATGATTAAGTTTACTCTTTTCCAATAGGAATATTGAAGAGAAATAATAATCTTTACGACGACCATTACTTTTAACCCAACTTGTAATACAAGAATGTTGGGGATTAATAACCAGTACAGATTGTAATCCACGAGAACTTGAAGAAACAACACCATTACCACCTGGAGATGCATTTGAACCATTTTCAATTATTGGATCAACAATGATCAATACATTATACTCTTGAATTATATTTAAACTTTCAGTGAGTGATGATGAATTGTTTATCAAATCTGATGACCATTTTTCAACTAGGTACTTCCCAAGGAATAAATCAATTGCCGATTGTTTTTCATCATCTTTGAAATTTTTATTTATATAACGTCTAACCGAATTCATACCATCAGTCATTGTACCTTTAACTGAACGTTTACCAGTACGTGTAAAATCTGTTTTCAATGCAACTGTTCCAGTGTATTGTTCACTCATTACATCTGCATTATCAGCCCATATATTTTTAAATTGTGATTCAAATACCAAATGATCTTCAATTCTTTCGGAATGACCAATAATACCCATACGTGTTAATTGAGAATGAAGTATATAATGAGCCAATACACTTTGTACCACATTTGTTCTATCAAGACAATCAATACAATTTGTACGAAAACCACCAGTTTGAGATAATGTTGGTTCATTACCAACAGTACTTTTAAAAAGGTATCCATATTGATCGATTAATGGTTTAACATTTTCCAATAGTTCCGATAGTCTATCATAACGATTACCTTTACACTTTTCATGGAAATCAAATGCATAATATCTAACCAATTCTTTTGGATACATTAATGCACATTCCGATTCAAATGAATCACCAATTGATGCTTCACCACCCGCTTGATCAATCAATGTAATTATCACTTGAGGACCATACAATTGAATCAATTCATTCATATGTGAAGTGAATGCATCATCTGTTTGTGCACTATTATCAACCAATGGTTTAGGTTTTAATCCTTTACCTTTCTGTTGCCATATCAATGGAATTGAACCACGTACTTGAACAAAACTAGTCAACACTTGATCAAACACTACAATCTGTTCAGTTTCTACAAAATTTGCAACATTACCCAATGGATCTGCACCACGAATATGATAACGTGCACCAGTACGTTTACATGATCTACGTGATATAAATATATATTTGAATTGATTGTTATTGATTTCACAATCGCTAATCTTTATAAATCCATCCATTACCGGTAGGATAAACGAATCAAATGAATTCTCTATAAATATTTGTTGTAAATGATGATTCCAAAAAAATCGTTTATCAGTTCGTTTCCATAATGGTTGTATCATTTGCAATGGATTACCTTGGATTCTACTTGCACGTTGTTCACTTTGAGTAACATCGAAATTATATGAATAATATAAATCACATGATTCCAATAAATCGTTCAACAGTGTCAAGTAATTCTTTTCTTCCTTTTTTTCATCTTCACTCAATGAAATTGGTATTCTTGCAATTGGTGTAATACTATGTTTTGATACTCTATTTATAACTTGATTATCTCTAATTGATCCAATAGTTTCAAATTCTGTTATACATATTATAAATGGTCCTGATAATAAATTAATTATACCTAAACAACCATAAATTTTTGCACATGATCTAATTGGTCCTGTAAATATTGAATTTTCGTATACTAACCACAATAATTATTAGTATATGATAAGTAGTTATATAATAGTAATAATAGTAATGTACCTTTTTGTTCAATTTTTAAAGTAGTTCTATCAATGAATATAGATTTAGGATTCTTATATACATGAAGATCAGGTTGTAATACAACATATGAATCTAAGAATATTAAATTTATATTCATGTAAAGTTCATTCATTTTATTATTATTGTTTGTTGATTACTGAGTTGTTTATTGTTGTTTTGTTGTTTTTATTGTTACAATATATTTTATAATACTATTATAATTTTACACTTTATTGTCTCTTCGTGTACACATTAAAATACAGATTTGTATACAGCTTAATTATCTTTTTTAATTCAATTTGTTTTTAAATGTTGTAACAAGTTTTTTTAATTTTGTTGTATGTGTTTGTTGTGTGTAGAAAAAATAATTTAAATAAAAATAGTAAATTATTTGTGTTTGGGTTTAAAAATATAATAATGAAGGTATAAAAAAATAAAAATAAAAATAAAAAAAAAAAAAAAAAAAATATCAAGTCGACACTGGGCGCGCCGCACTAAAAATAAAATGTAAATATACATATATTTTTCTTAAGTACTTTCATTCATATTATTCATATACATATTTACATTTTATTTAAATGATCAAATTAGTTTTTATACTAATTTCCAATATAATATATTAATTTAAAAAAATTTAATGTGTTTTTTTTTTTTTTTTTATTTTTATTTTTTTTTTTTTTTTTTGAAAATTATAATTTAATTTAATTTAATTTTTTTTTTTTTTAAAATT
>JABXES010006442.1:0-25263 GCA_013375695.1 Dictyostelium brefeldianum
TTAATATTTGCAAATAAACAAGATATTCATGGTGCAATGTCAACTGCTGAAATTGCAGATTCTTTAGATTTACATTCAATTAAAAATAAGAAATGGTATATTCAACCATGCTCAGCAATGAATTCACAAGGTATATATGAAGGATTCGATTGGATTGCAAATACAATAAAAAATAACAAATAAACAATTCACAATATTAATGTAAAATAAATAAATAATAAATAAAATCATTGTATAAATTATAAAGAGTAGTTAGTAACAAATTGAAAAATTTGTTATTAAAACATATATTTGTTGTTATTTTTAATAAACACTGGTGTTATAATTAGGTACTTTTTTTTTTAATAAAATTTTTTTTTTTTTTTAAAAATATCAAAGGTATAAATAAGAAAACAAAAAAAATTGATAAAAAATGAAAGTAATAAAATTATTTATTCTACATTTATTATTATTTAATTTAGTATTATTATCAAATTCTTAACCGTGCAGATAAATACTATGTATTTATTATTTCAAACACAACACCAATCATTCACTTTGTTATAGGTACCTAGTTATTAATACCTTCATTATTACCTTTTACATATAGTATTTTTATGGGTGCAATGGATATTATGAATTTTTTAAAAGATTTAAATTAAGTGATAACAATAGAAATTTATCTGCACTTTAAGACGGAGATAATGTATATATGGGTGGTAAAGGAGAAACTCATTTATATACAAATTTTATTCATTATACTTTGTATTATTATCAAATTCTGAACCATGTGGTGTATGTATTTATTTTTCACACACACTCACAAACAAACACATACAACATTAATTATTAATTTTGTTGTTATTACTAGTTATTAATAAAAACTTTAGTACAATTTTAAATATAGTCATTTGAAGGGTGCACCGGAGGATACAAATGTTTAAAATCATTTACATTAGGAGATGGTAGAATTGTACAATCAAAGGATTGTATTCTAGCAAATTTTGTAGATGAAGATCCAAGTAGAATTTTATCAATTTCGATGTTAGATGGCGGAGTTTTTGGACAAACTCGTACTTTATTTCAATATGGTACTAATGCAAATTTATTGGCATTTAATGATAATATTTTTTTTTGGTATGGTGTTACACATATATTACAATAGGAACCTATGGTTTCAATATTTATGGTAGGAAAATTTATTTATTTAAAAATGGTGATGATATTAAAAGTTATATGGTCAATCTATCAGATCCTCGTCTTAAGTAGGTATTTTCAATTTCAAGACAAATGTTACAATTTATCAACCAAGGAGTAGTTGGAATTATTTGTATTTTAAAATTGGTGATTCAATTTATCATGTGTAATACATCAAGTGTAAATGGATTTATTAAAATGAACCAATACTATGTCAAATGAGATTCTTACATATGATATTACAAGTGATAATGTATATTTTAGTAGTAGATATTATTATTATGGGTTATTCCAAATACCAATTAAAAATGGTGCTGTAGGAAGTATGATTCAACTTTTAAATTCTATACCAGGTTCATTTCATTTTAATTAATGGTTTCATTTATTATTCATATAATGGTGAAATATTTAAAATATTAGCAACAAATAGAGTTGCATACTTCATGAAGAATCAAGTTATTTACTGATTTTTATTGTTCATTGGTAATTATATTAAAGATACTGAGGTGTCTCATTTCCCAAAATAAATAAATTATTACAGTTTACAACACTGGTAATCCTTTGATTCTTTAAATAATTATTATTTTTTAAATTTAATTTGGAACATTTTTTTAATTTTTTTGTTTTTTTCATTTTTAAAAAATATCAAACATCAACAAAAGAGATATAATATCAAATAAATTTATAGAATGGGTATTATTAAAAAGATTATTGTTACAGATCCAAGTGAATTTGATAAATCAGTTCAAGAAGCATTAACAGTTAATAAAAATGTATTTGTTCAATTCATTTCATCAATTGATAAAACAACTTGCACTTTATGGTGTGGTGATTGTAGAGTTTGTATGTATTGTATATCGTGTGTGCATATCATACATTCATATATTCATATATTTATAACACATACTCATTAATCACTACAATTTCATCATGTTCATTATATAGCAGAACCAATTGTAAATGGTGTTTTTGAATCATCACCATCAGAAATTTCATATGTTGAATGTCAAATTGAAAAAGAAGGGTAATACATGTTCAAATATACTTTTAACAACAAAAAAAAATCATACTCATACTAGTTTTATTTTATATATATTACTATAGTTATAAAGGTAACCCAGATCATCCATACAGAACAAATCCACAAATTAAATTAACAGCAATTCCAACTTTATTTGTCTTTACAAAAGTAATATACACATACCATACCATACCATACCATACCATACCATACCATACCATACCATACCATACCATACAATAGTAACCATGGATATATATTAAATTTGTATATTAACTTATTCCTACACAACTATTTATAGGATGGTCCAAAATCAAAAAAATTAGTTGAAGAAGAATTAGCAAATGAAGAAAATGTTAAACAATTCATCAATGAAAATTTAAATTAAGTGTATTTATACAGTATATATGTATACGTTATGAAATATAAATAAAAATATATAGATAGTTTAAAATCATCTATCTACTTGTAAAAAATTAATACAATTTGTATTTTATTTCACACACTCTGTACAGTACAGACATTGTTTATGCTATTGTATATCTCTTTCCTATTTTGATCCTTTCTTATAAATTTGCGAAATCAATGAAAGCTTTTTTTTTGATTTTTTAAAAAAAAAATTTTTTCATTTTTTTTTCTTCATTTTTTTTTTTTATTAAAACACACACTGTTTATCTATAGCACATAATAGTTTTTCTTTTTTTTTATTGGATATACAATAAATTTTTTTTTTTTACGTATATAATAAACTTTATATAGATTGTGTAAGTTTAATAAATTATTTTTACGTATGTAGATAATTGATACTAACATTGCGTACATCTTCAAAACATAAATAAACATATTATTTATTTTTTTTAGTGTAACACACAATATATAAATAGAAAAAAAATGAATACATTGTATTTTTGTGATCAAGATATTGATAATGAAGATCAAATCATGGTAGCAAGATTAGCATTAGTTAGAAAAATGTTGTTAAAAGGTGATGTTCCAAAAGAAAAACAAGAAAAGATTATTTTTGGTCATATTGAAAGAAAAATAGTTCAAGAACAAGAAGAAATGGCAAAATTAAAAGAGAAACCATCATATGGTGGTACAAGTACAAACTATTCAACTACAAATTATTCATCAACCTACAATTATACATCAAGTGGTTATGACTCATCTTTAGATACATCAAATTTTAGTTCCACAAAAAAGCAAAAGAAACACATTGAAACATTTGAAGTTGATGATGAAGATGAAAATAATTTTACATACTTTTCATTAAAGAAAGCAAAACCATGTAAACGTGATCCAAAGTTTAAAGAGTATGAAAAGACTGATCAATTGTTGGGTCTTAGTCAACAAGTACTTGAATTTGATAGAGCATTTTGTGAAGCACATCAAACAAAACAATCAAAATTCCTTACAATCATAGAATCACCAGATACCAATAGAAATAGTAATTACATGGAATTAATTCAAGATTCAAACTCAATTCTCTCTTATTATCAATATGATGCATTAAACATTAGAAAGAGATCAATTAACAAACAAATTCAACAAGTTAAAAAAGAATTTTCAAATGGATATAGTAGTTATCCAAAATTAGCAGAAGAATATTTCCGTTCCATTTCTACTATTTCTGATAGTGCTAAAAAGTGTATCTCTTATAGAAAAGATAAATTTGTTGATCAATCTGCCTCTACATTATCATCGTCATCATCATTATCAACACCATCATCAACATACTATAACGTATTATTATCATTTAAAAAGATGCCAATTATACAAACTTTTGAAACTGGTAAATCCATTGAAGCAATACTCTATCATAGATTACTTTACGTTTACAACTGTACAACTCAAGATCCATTTGATTATCAATCGGAATTGAATGGATTGGAAAATGATCCATATAAACATTTTTGTTCGTTCATTGAAAAGACATCAAAATCAGTATTACTTCCAACAAGTAACCTAAATGAATCTATTGGTAATTTATTATCAAAAATAATTGGTTCAGATGATGAAAGTGCAGCACCAGTAGATAGTCAAAAAGATGTAAATGGTGATACAAATATGGGTGAAGTTGTTATTTGTAATTCAGAAGAAACTACTCCAACTACTATGGCTGTTGAAATTGAAATTGAAGGTTCTTCACCTTCACCAACTTCAACCACCACCACTACTACACCACCACAAAATGTACTTCATTTATTAATCGATGATTTACCAAAAGATCAAATTCCATTGGTTTCAACACTTTTAAATGATATCACAAATGTTAAAAATGTTTCATCCATTTACATTACTGCGACTTGTCGTTATAGTTTTCCAATGGATAAATTTATTTCAGTAGCAGATCAATCTCAACAATCAAAAGTAATTAGATTACCAAATTTAAATGTTGAAACAAGTTTAAATTATTTAGATCATTCAATATCTCCATTGGATGTAGTTTCATTGGATCAATTTAATCCACATGATTATCCAAATTTAGTTAGAATGGTACAATTTATTGGTGGTCATCCAGGTTTAAATAAAATATTTGAAATTGTAGTTAAATCAATTGTACATTCAAATCCAAAATTACACATCAAGAATATTAGTGTTGCCAATGTATTGGATAACATTATCACAATTGTATTAAATCATCAAAAACAAAGTGGTGGTGCTACTGATTCAATTCCAATTACAATTTTATCAAAAGATAACACAGATATTCCGTTATTGATTCTTTTATCACTTGTTGGTTATGATTTTGAAGAAGCAGTTGCCAAATTTCCAATTGTTAAAGATTATTATAATTGTGGTGCAATTTCAATTTCAAATTCAAGTGTTTACATGGCACCAATTTTAATTAGATATTATCTTACTTGGGTAGTTGATGATTTCCCATTTGATTCGGTATTTTCAACTGCATTATCAATGCTCAACAAATTCACCAATGAATTGTATATTTGGAATTGTTTCTATCAAGATTTCTTTAATCTCAAAAAACAATCATACGTTGAAATTCAACAAAAGTATCCTCAATTACTTGAATCACTTGGTGGCAGTGTATCCAAGATTACATTAAAACAATTTTTCTATCCAAATCAATCACTTGAAAATACAAAAGATGTCAGCGATAAACCAACTAAAAACAATGATGAAAAAGAAATTTCGCAATATTCATATCGTGTTGCAATTGAATCATATTGGAAAAAAGATAGAGATCTTGCTTGGAACGATTCAAATGCTCCTGGTGCTGGTAATTTTACTCATTTCACTCATTCACCACCAAACTCTTTTTTCTTTGCAAATGATATGGAAAAAAAAGTTAAAGATTGTTTGAATATGGGCGGTGCTGATAAACAAGTTACATTGTTCTTTTCAAAAAAATTCTATCCAATAACAAATACTCAATATTTTAAAATTTTGGATCCAATACAATCAAATTATTATACTTGTTTTACAACTTTTATTAATGAAATTAATTTAGAATTATAAAATAGGTAAATGAATATTATATTATAAAAAAATAAAAAATAATAATAACAAACAACAATAGTAATCAAATATCAAATACATATATATATAAAATAAAATCAATAAACAAATAAATAAATGTAAATGTATAGTATAAAAAAAAAGTTTACCTTTGTTGTTGTAAAATATAATATTAATGGTTGTGTGATTTAAATTTTTAAAGAAAAAAAAGAATATTTAAAAAAAAGTTTGTTTTTGTGTTGTTTGAATCACACTTGACAATTTAATTATTTGATATAATTTGCTTATTTTAAAATTAATTAATTTGTTTTTTATTTATTTATTCAAAATTTTTTAAAGGGTATTTATATATATTTACATAAATATTATTATTTATAAAATTTATAAAAAATTATTGAAACCGAAGCGATTAAAATGGTAAAAAATAAAGGACCAAATAGACTACTACCACCTTCATTACCAAAATTATTATTACCGTATTCAGATTTATGTAATTTTAAGTCTTCCATTGATAATTCAGCTTGAAGTGTTGAAACCATGCTTTGAGCTCTCATTAAAAGTGAATTTGCCAAATCTAAACGATCCCTAATCGATTGAATTTTATCTTTACCAATATTTGAAGTGTATGTAACTTTGCCATCGTCAACAGGAGTATGTTCTACTAATGAATTAATTCTTGAATCCAATAATATCAATGAATCAGAGAATCTATATATTTGATTATTTAATGATCTTGATGAATTTGAATTTGATATAATTCCAATGGTTAAACATAATAGTAACGATAAAAATAATATCACAATACCACCTAGGATTCCTTTTTCCATTGTTGTCATTTTCTTGTAAATTGTTGAACTAATTGATTCATTTGAATTGAAAATTGATTGACCATGGTTGCTGTTGCCATTTGCTGTACTAGATTGATTATCATATGATGGTGATGATGATTGAACTGAATTTTGAATGATTGATGGTGGTGGTTGAACTGCAACTGAAACTATTGGTGTTGAAATTGGTGTACTATTATTTAGTGTTGTAGTTGTTGTAACTGTTGCTGTTGATACAGATGATGGTTGTTGAATTTGCTGTTGTACTTGTCTTTGTTGTTGTTGTTGTGGTTGTTGTGGTTGTTGTGGTTGTAATTGTTGTTGTTGTTGTTGTTGCTGTCTATTCATAATTGGTAATGAACCAGTTGAAGCAGAAGTAATTAAAGTTGGTTGTTGAACTATATTATTCTTTTTATCCTTTAATTCCTTCATTTTATTGTAGATATAAGTTTCAATTTGATTTCTGACCATTGTATTCCAAAGGATGAAAAATTCTTTATTACCTTGAAGAGCAGATTTTTGAATCATTGAAGAAATACCCCAAACCGACTTTGTGAATTTAATTTTCGATGATAATTTAGTTAGACATGAAGTAGAATCAATTGCTTGAACTACCAATAAATTTTCTACAGAGAAAGAATCACCATATGGTACATCTTTGGAAATCGATGTACTTTGCATTATAAATTCAGACTTGTTTTTCAATTTACAACGTTGAGTTTGTAAAACACGAGTTGACTTTGGACCAATTTTAAATGCAATTGCAGTTCTAAAATCAATGTTTCTATGAATACAACAATTGTTTGTTTGTTTCCATTCAGAGAGTGATTGTTCAGTGTACGAATGAGTTGTATTTACACTACCCCAAAAATCAGTTCTACAAATAAGTTCATAAAATTCGGAAATTGATATTTGATATTTTTCAGTGGACCATGGTGCTTCATCAAATTCTGCAATACTAATATGATCACATTTATCTGCAACTGGTAAACGATCAAATGCTGAAACACTTGATAATTTTGGTGAATCTGCTGAAAATCCTTCAGTTACTGTTGGTGCAGCTGCTGATGTATTAATTGTAGTTTGTGATGTTGATGATGCCGTAGATGCTGCTGTAATTGGTGTTGTAATTGGTGTTGTAACTGCTGCTGCTGTTGATGCTGCTGATGATGATTCGTTATTATTTGTAGTTGTTGTTGATGGCGCATTTGGTAATGGTTTTTCATGATTTTCTTTTGCTATGTTAGTTGGACTAACATTTTGAGGTGATCTATTATCTCTAGAGAAAACTAATGTATTTTGACCACCATTATTATTGTTGTTTTGGTGGTTATTATGACTATGATTATTATGAGCATTATGATTATGATTATTATTATGGTTGCTAAGATTACCAGTTCTTCTTTGTACAGGTGAAGGAGGTGATGGATTAATAGTTTGTGATGATTTTAAAGGTGATTGTGGTGCAACAGCATTGTTGTTATTATTGGTTGCGATGGAGGAAGCGGAGGTATTATTATTATTATTGTTGTTTATATTTGTTAATGAATCTTGTTTTGCTAGTACTGGTACAAAAGTAGATGATGTTGAAGTTGATGATGTTGTAGCTGAAGTTATAGTAGATGAATCTTCACCATTATTTGAATCTTCACCAACCAAAGTATCATTTGGTATCTCACCAGATGACTGTCTATGATTTGAAAGAATATCAAGTTGTGATCCACTATTTCTTTTTGTTGAATCTAAATTTGCTGTGCTAAATGCTGTACCACCACTATTATTTAATGTTTCACTACTGTTATTACTGTTACTATTTGCTGTTGTTGATTCAAAACTATCTTTTCTTTCCATTCTTGAACCCAACATTTTATTTGTAGGTGAAGGTGACGGAGATGGTGAAGTTTTTAAAAATCTACTACTATCACTACTATTACTATTTGTATCATCTATAATGTTACCATTGTTTGCTCCATCTGCATTACCACCACCGCCACTGCTATTATTACCATTACTATTATTTACAATATCAATACCATTACTACTGTTTGTTTTAAACGTTGAAAATGTTGGAGTTTCTTGAAATGGATTTTCAGTGTTTGCTGCTGATAATGGATGTTCAACTTCATCACTTGAATTTTTAATAGCACTATTTTGTTGTAATCTTTCAGCAGCTTGTGCTTGTTGTTCCAACAATGCATCTTCAAATATTTTAGTTCTTGTTCCACCACCTGCATTTATAATGGTTGATAATGTTGCAAATGCTAAATCTCTTGATAAAAATGCTGAAAAAAAGTATTTATGATCTTTGAAATTTATAATCTCTATTGCATTTGGAAATAAATAAACTGAATTCTTTTTAGTAATTGAACTAATTTCTTTAATTGGTAATATAATCTGTAAATATTATGATATTAGGTTAGTATGTGACGTACATGAAGAATGCGTTGTTATTATAACTAAATATCAATATTTACATGTGTTGAACCAATTTTTGATGCATATGATACATGTTGTTGTGAAATATATAGTTTACCAATTGATACTGCTGCTCCTTCATTATAACTACATGTGTATTCTATAAATATGTGGTGACGTTATTAGTATGTGTTTCCCAAATGTTTCTTTCTTTTTTCCTATTTTTATATTTATTATCGTTATCATACCTTCAATTAACTTTTCATCTAAAGGAAGTGAAGTAAATAATAGGTGAAATTGACTATCATCTTTAACTGCTACTGTCATTTTTATTAATTGATTAAATATATTATTTATATTACTTGATGTAGGTGATCCTGCTGTTACTATACTATTATAATTATTATCGTGTGTAGGTGTGTAATTGCTATTGCTATTGTTATTATTTACAGGTATTGTTGATGTTGTTAAATCAGTACTGCTAGTACTTTTTAAAAAGTGATTTATGAATGAATTCTATAGAAAATATTAAAAATTAATATTTGATATAGATTTATACGATACAAGTATATAAAAATTAAAAAAAAATAAAAATATAATATGTAACTATGTGTTGGTGTGTGATATGTAAAATCAAAAAACAAAATTTTAATTTTAAAAAAAAAAAAAAAAAAAAAAAAAAAAAATTCTAGTGTAAACTTTTTGAAAACCAGTTTGGAAAATATTGTGAATTTATGTAATTTGGAATGATTTAGTAAAAATAAATAAGAAAAAAAACAAAAAAAAAACACAATGAGGAAATATGTTTAATATCTAATATATCTATATTGATTATAATAATTATAATACATCATACATGATATATATAGTACTATTTTATTTAAATAACTATATAAAAATTTAGTGTGACATTATTATTGTTATTATAACTATTATTATTATAACCATTCATAATTACTATTTTTCTGTGTATATATGTTTATAACAATCTCTGTTTGACGTGTATTTTTTTTGAAATTGATGCTGAAAAAACTAAAACTTTACTTTTTTTTTTAGAAAAATAATATTTGCAGGGTTATATATAGTATAGTATCCTAAAAAAGTAGTAATATATATTTGTACTATAAATACTATTAAATAAATACTATAACCAATTTTTTTTTTGAAAATAAATTAAAAAATTAAATAAAACAACGTGTGTATGTGTATATGTGTTTGAATTGTATTGTGTGAGTGTGTTTTTTTTCAAATTACTTTATGTAATGCGAATGTTTCACCCATTTTGTTTTTAAACTAGACATATATATAGTTGGTGTGGGAGTTTTGAAATTTTGTAAAATTGTAATTGTTATTTTATTTTACAACAAATATTTTATTTATTAATTTTTTGAAAAAAAAAGAAAAAAAATATAAAAAATTAAAATTTCAAATTGAAAAAAAACAGTGGAGTATGACCAGAGATATTAATTTTAAAATATTAAAATGGAGACATTCTAGATATTTATAGGTGTTGGTATGAATTACCATCCAAAACACATATACACACAAATATGCGATATGAGAGAGAAAGAGAGCAGTGATAGATTATTGTTATAATTTTTTCTGATTTTCTGTTATTTTGTGTATGTATTACACTTACAATATTTTTATGTATAAAATTTCAAATTTATTAAATTTTGAAATAAATTAAAAAAAAGAAGGGTACCAACCAAAATTAAAATACAACAAAACTATTATTGGTAAAGCTATAAATATATGTATATTGTACAATAAAAAAGTACTTTTTTTATTTTTAATTAAAACAAAAAAGAAAAAAACAAAAAAAAAAAAAGAGAATTGTAAAACAGTATTTAAAATTGTTTTTTTAATTTCGAATCATATCCTAAATTTTTAACGTCTGTGCAATGTCAACTTTGTTTATAATGTTGTCATCAAGCGCAAAAAAAAATTAATTTTATAAGTTTCAGACTGTTGTGTGTATATATTTGGAGTATAAACAAAATGAATAAAGTTTAGTTATTATTAATTATTTGTTTTTTAAAAAAAATATCTTATATCTATGTTTATGTTTATGTTGTTTTTGTTTTTTTTGTTTTTTCCTTTTTCTTTCTTTTTTTAGATGTTGTTGGTGTGATTCTATTATTATTATGTTTATACATTCAATTATTTTATTGATTATTATTATTGGTTGTTGTTGGTATTAATTATTATTATTATTATTATTATTATTATTATTATTATTATTATTATTATTGCTTAGTTTTCATTATTTAAATTTAAATTTAAACCGCCTGTCTCTATTTTCTTTAAAATTTGTTCAGTTGATTTTTCAAATGCTGTATCGACGTTTTGAGCAGTTTTTGCTGAAGTTTCAAAAAACATTAAATTGTTTTTATCAGCAAATTCTTGAGCTTCAGCAGCAGAAACTTGTCTATTTGAATCCAAATCTGCTTTATTTCCAATTAAAACGATTGTTACATCACCAGATGAAAACTTTCTACAATCTGTTAACCATGATGTTAAATTTTCAAATGAATCTCTTCTTGTAATATCATATACTATCATTGCACATACAGCTCCTCTATAATATGCACGTGTAATTGATCTGAATTTCTCTTGACCTGCTGTATCCCAAATTTGTAATTTAATTTGTTTATCATTTATATTTATTGAACGTGATCTGTATACATAACTAAAGTCAATATCAAGCATATGTATATGTCATACTATTAAAAAGTAAAATACATACCCAAATTCAACACCAATTGTGAAATCTGAATTTGGTGCAAATCTTTTATCAACAAATTGTAATAATAAATTACTTTTACCGACCGCTAATAATGACACAATATATTAACACGTTAATATATATTCTAATTTATATTCTTTTTTTTTTTTTAATAATAATAATTCTAGAATATACATACCAGAATCACCAACCATAATATATTTAAAAAGATGTTCATATGAAGTTGATTTTCTATCATTAAATGTTGGTTTTTCACCACTTGATCCACAATTACACATTTCTTAATTAATTATATATATTTTCTTTAAAACTATAGTGTTTTTCTTATAGGTGTGTGTGTTTTGTGTATTTTATTTTAATGGTTAAAATAATTTTATTAATATTTTAAGTGTGTTTAAATTTACAACTTTGTTTATTATTGGTTATATTGATTTTTATTGTTATGCGATGTGTCTGTGTTTGTTTGTGTTTGTGTGTTGCGTGTGTATCTTTATCTATTTATAAGTGTGTATAAAATGTTATCAAAAATAATAAATAATTATAATATTTGATTTTTTATTATATAAATAGTTGCTTTTTTTTAAAAAATAAAAATTAAAATTAAAAAAAAAAAAAAATTGTTTTTTTGTGAAAATATTTCTATTTAAATATCTTTTTTTTGAAAGACGTAGCTCCTCCTTTTGTGGCTTTATTAATATATTTATATTACTTTTTACATGTATTTTTAAATGAAATTAATAAACACATAAACTAATTAATAAACTAAAAAAAGTATAAAAGTTTAAAAACTTTTCAAATTTTTCTAATTTCTATTTTAACTGAAGTTTGAAATTAATTGAATTTAAACACATATACATATACAATTATTTGAATTAATTATTAAATATCCTTTTTTTAGTCTCTTCTATTCTTTATTTAATTAAATAATTGTTTTTTTTTTAAAAAAAATAAAAATAAAAAAAAAATAAAATGATCAAAAATTCGTTTTTCATTTTTTTATTTTTTCATATCCAACTACAAATAATCATATAAATATATATATAAAACGAGATGTTTTCAATGATCACTCGTAAATCAATTATAGATGCAGCTACATTTATAATGAGAGCAGAACCAAAAGGTGGAGCAAAAGGTGCAGCCACAAAAAAGAAAGGTGGAGCTTCAAAGAAAAAGAGATTTGGTAAGGATTGAATCAATAGCATACAGCAAACAACAACAGCAATAGCACCACATAATGAGTATCAATATATTTACATATATTCATTCATACACACATATAGATAGAGGTAATACACCATTAAAGTTAGAAAAGATATCACCAACCATTTTTAAAACACAATTACCAGCAGACGATGCAGTATATCCAGCATGGTTATTTGAAATTGATGCACAATTACCACGTGATGAACCAGTTAAATTATTATCACCAGAAGATGGTCAACGTTATTATAAACAACAATCAAGAAACAAGATTAAAGAGAATAACAGTATCAAATTTTAAAATTAATATATATAAACAACAAAACGAAATCATTTTTAATTGTATACAAAAAAGCATAATGACTAGTCAATATTTAGGGGGTTTATTATTTGTTATTGTTAAGGGTTATTACTTTTCATCAAAATATTTACTTGTTGATTGTTTTCTTCTTGTTTCTTTAATTGTCTTTTTAATTTGTTTATCTTTTAATCTTTTTTCATTTGCATATCCAGGAGTTTCAGTTGCAATTCTTTCTTTTGGTACAATTGAACATTCTTCCAATATATCATCCAATTTATCCATTGCATCTTTAATGTTTAAATGTTGATATCTATGTTTACTACTTGTAATTTGAAATTCATCTTCATTATTTAAATTCTTTTTATAAAATCTCTGTTTAGTGTGTGTGGATTCTGTTGTTAATATATGTAGAGTGTGTTTGATTAACAAACATATACATACTCTCATATTAACTTTTACATATGGTGGTATCCAATCTGATTTTGTTAGATCAAATGATAGCAAAACTTTTGTATTTACTTTATATACATTTTGCCCACCAGCTCCTTGTGATCTAGAAAACTGTAAATTTAATTTTTCTTGTGGTACAATTATCTTTGGTGGTGGATCATCATCTTCAATCCTCTCTTTTTTATCTTTATATGTATCACTATAATATCTTATACCACCACAACTATTACTTGAAATATTAAATACATTCAACCCAACTATATTATTACTATTATATACATTTTTAAATAAACAATTAGTTGTTTGTTTTGTTATTGTATTTGAAATTTTAAAAATGAACATTTGTTGTGATTTTACAAAAAATGACAAAAATTTCCAATTTTTTTTATATTTTTTTATTTTTCTTTTTTAATTTAATAAATAATAGTAACAAGTTAATCATGTACCGTGATTAGAATGAATGATCAATATTTGAAGAATTGTATCTTATATTTGCATTCTCTCCAGACTTACTTATTACGAAGGAAAGAAGCTTACTTGAGGCTTGTTGCTCTGTAATGGTTTGAACACCAAATACATCAAGATTACAAATGAAGGAAAATATTGGTGAATCTAAATCTTTGTAAAAGAATTGACAATATTCATTTCTTTTATCAATCCAATACAATTCAAAGTGTTGACCTTTATTCAATTGTGGAAACATTTGTGGTATTAAAAATTGAACCAAATATGATAATGTTTGTTTTGATGATACTGTTAAATTGCAAAGATGTTGATTCTTTTTAACTGAATATATTTTAACTACTTTAGTTTCTTCTTTTTCTTCATTCATTTCTTTAAATAATTTATAAAATATATTTTTAATTTCATCATAATTAATTGGTTGAGTAGTAGTTGCATTGGTTGTTATTGTTGTTGGTGTATTTACATTATTATTATTATTATTATTATTATTATTTACATTATTATTATTATTTACATTGTTATTATTATGATTTAAAATTAAAGGTGATTGTGACATTATTGGTTGTTTAATTATTGGTGATGGATTAATTGGTGATAGTATGGTTGATGTGTTGATCAAAGTGACAACAGAAGTTAAAGTTTCAGGTATTGAAGGTTGATCAAATATACGTTTCTTTGCGAAATTAATCCAAACACCAAAGAAATCTTTATTTGATTGTGTTACTGTTTTTTCAATTAGACCTCCTAAACCCCAAATTGATTTAATGAATTTAACAGCGGTTGATACTTTCAATATACAAGCATCATTTGGTGAATCAGGACATGGTTCTAAAGATAGATAATTCTCTACTGAAAATGACTCACCATATGGTACATCTTTAGATATTGAGCTTGTTTCCATAACATAACCATTGGTTGGTGTTCTTCTAATTTTTTGACTTTGTTGAACCGTTGCAACTTTTGGACCAATTTTAAATGATATTGGAGTTTTAAAATGAAGTAACCTTTCTTGGTGACAACATTGTGGCGATGTCATCCATTCACCTTCTTTCATATCTAGGAAACCAACTTCTCTAGAAACATATGTCCAAAAGTCACTATCAATCATTAACGAATAAAATTTAATACACGATATTTCAAATCTTTCATTTACATAATGTTGAAGTTGATTAATCTTTGCAGTTGTACACATATCTTTACATTCAACAATAACAGATTCTTTTTCAATTCTTTCTTTCTCTAAACGTTCTTTATCTTCCTTTTCTTCTTTTTCACGTAACTGTTTTTCAAATTCTAATTCTTGATGATGGTGTTGTTGTTGTTGTTGTTGTTGTTGTTGTTGTTGTTGTTGTTGTTGTTGTTGTTTTCTTTTTGTATCTCTTTCTTGTTGTTTTCTAATTAGTTCTTGTTGTTTTTCATTTAATTCTTGTTCTTTTAATTTTAATGATTCCAATTGTAATTGTTCACGTTGTAACTTTTCTAATTGTAATTGCTGTTGTTGAAGAAGTAATTGGTTTTGTTGAATTTGTTGTTTTGGTGTGAATGATGATGGTGTTGTGTATTGTTGAAACTTTTCAGATTCTTCTATTAACGTTTCAATATTATTTATACTTTTATGAATTTGTTGTTGATGTTGTTCTAATTGATAGTTTAATCCTGTATTCCAACGAACTGATGGTTCATACTTTGGCAGAGATGTTGATTGATCATGATCACATGATATTATTTTACCAGTATTTATATCAAACATATCAAAATCTAATATAAATTTATCTAATCCACCAACACTTGCACCATTATTACTACCATTATTATCACCACCATTAAATATAACTTGTTGTTTTTGTTTTATATTCTTTCCATTATTATTTGTTTGTTCAGATGATACTTTTTCAAATATTGTTGAATTTAGCATTGAATCCATTGCAATGCTATATTATAGAGTTTTATTATATATTGTTTTTTATTTTATATCTATAAAATATTTATTACTATTGTTATTATTACAAAAAATTAATATGTGTTGTGTGGTGTTATAAAATTCCAATAACATAAAATTTATTTTTTAATTTAAGTTGTGTTGTTGTTTTTTGAGAAAAATTAATTTTTTAATTTTTTTTTTTATAAATATATATCAAGAAAAACACACAGAAAAAAAAATAAAAAATATGAAAATTATATGATAAGAGGACAAAATTAGTATAATTTTAAATATTTTTTACTGATTTGAATTTAAATGAAATGTATGATACCATAATAAAAATAATGACAGTATAAAAGAATTTTTATTTCTTTATGGTGTGAATTTGTATTATCAAAATTGAAGATCTTTTAATTAGAAAACAAATTATTTGAATTTAAAATTAAATAACAAAAAATAAAAAAATAAAGAAAAAAAAAACATTTTTTTTTTTATTTATTTTGTTTATTAAAAACAGTTAAATAAAACAACACACAACAGTTTAGAAAAATGGAAAATAATAAATTGTTTTTATTATTAGTATTTATTATTTCATTGATTAATATTAGATATTGTAATGGTAGTGATATTGGTAATAAATATTACTCATTGACAAGTGATGTTAGAAAATGTGCAGCGCCAATGTGTGGAGGTTACTTTTTACAAGAGTTAAATTCAAATTCAGAAAGAGTTTATGTTGGTAAATTAACACAAGTTGGAGGTAGACAAGTTGACGAAAGTAAATTTAGATATGTTGCAAGTGATCATGTTATTGTATACGGTTCAATTGTTGGTTCTGGATTTACAAATGAATTGCAAACAACTTCAATATTCAGATTATTAACTAAACCAACTGAACAATTTGATATTACAAAAGTATTAAATCAATTTTATATGGTAATTGAAAACAATAGAATTGCATTAAATAGAGATGGTTCATATGGTTGTTATAATGTTAGTAATGCAGAGAATTCATATTATCATGAAATACCTTTAATTCAACAAGATTGGTTAGAATTTAGATTAAAATCTGGTAAAGCAATATTCACAAGTAACAATGAAGGTAAAACAATTGATAATATATTTATTCAATTACCTGATCCATATATGTGTCCAAGAAATTTAGTTGTAATTAAATGTGAACCTGGCACAATTGCAACATACATTAGAAATGCAAATCGTTGTCAATCATTCTCTGGTTGTGTTAAACGTAAACTTTGTTCAACATTACAACCAATTTGTCCAACTGATTATAGTCTCGTTTCATTCAATACAAAACCAAATGGATGTCTTAAACATTATTGTGACCCATCATTTTTATAAACTAATAAAAAAGTTCATATGAAAAAGAATTACCTTCTAATTTGGTAGTTTTTTCGGGCTTGCGTTGCCCAAAATTTCATCATGATATTTTATTTCCTAATGTTTTTTTTTTTTAAGTTTTTTAGATATCACCGTTTTGTAAATATTTTTTTTTTCAATTCCATCATCCTTAAAAATGAAACAATGAGCTTTACTAAAAATATTATATCGTTATTATTATTATTAATTACTTTTATTTGTGTATGTACATCAAAATCAAGTTATCTTTATTCAGTTTCAACACCAGAAAATAAAAACGGACAATTAATTTCAATTATCGATATAAATAATGGTTTATCTCGCTTATTCAACTTTAAATAGTAATAATGGTCATACATACATTACATTACATTTAAAAATATATATTCATATGAATATTCAAATCTTGTAGGGACACAAGAAACATATGAAAACATTGATAAGTGCTGAATTAATATTTACAGATGCTCAAAATAATATTTATTTAATTAAACAAAATACATTTAATGATGGTTATTTAGATATTTGTAAATTGGATTTACAAGTAAAAGTATGTCCAGTCATTATTTCTCATTCAATAGGAAGTATTGGACAATATGCTTTCCTTATTTAGTTGGTCAAGATTGTTCAACTTTATTAATATTTACAAGAGATCAACAAAGTTCATCATCTTCATCTTGTGATGGTAGTACAAGTGGTACTTTGAATTAACATTTTTCAATATTAATTCAAACTTTGATCAAACATCTTGAAAATTGAAGATTATTGGCCAAATGATCAATTCACTTCAAAAATTTTTTATTTTAAATTGATAATAAAAGTTTATTTAAATGTTATTATTGTTATATATACTATTATTACTGTTGCTACTACCACAGTTACTACTATTACTATTACCATCACTATTATTTAAAGAAGATGAACTTGGTAAACTATTTTGTGAAGATTGTATCATTGATTTCATTGAACTAAAACTTGTATTACAATTTGTAGTTTGACAATTTTCATCTAATGAAGATGTTGATGGTGATTGTTGTATTTCAATTTTTGATAATCCTTTTGGAAATTCAAGTTGTTCTTTTCCTTTATTATCGTTGTTGTTATTCTTGTTTGTATTTTCCAATTCTATATCTACTTTTTTCTTTTTTTCATTTCTTTTAATTTTATATAATGAAAATAAACCAACTATTAAATTGAAATAAATGGTAGCAACAATTAAAAATATAACAAAACAAACCAGCACGAATGATACAGTCATCTTGATTACTAGTATTGATTCACTCCATGAAAATGATTCCCATTTATATGTATAACCATTATTATCGTTGTATGAATATTCTTGTAATATTTGATAATCTATTTTATTATTTTTATGAAATGGGTTTATTCTAGAATCTATATTACAATAACCAAAATGATTAAACTGTTTATCATAACATATCGTTTTTAACATTTCATTGTATTTTGAATCTTGTCTTAATGCATCTTTGAAATCTAAACGTATAAGAAATGTCATTGATACTATAATTGGTATTGATAATATTATTACAGTTGAATAGATTATTAAATTTTTATTTCTTTTGTTTAATATTGTATCTTTAGGTGAAAGGATGATGTTGTTTAAACTTTTAGAATTTGGGTTAAATGAATGATTAAAAATTGATATTAAAACTACTACAAACAATATAATTGTAAATGAAATGAATATTTTATAAAAAAATTCAAACTCCCTAAAATAATGATATAATTGACTGTGTGCTTTATATTTTATTCGGTTTATATTGAATGTATTATTTTCGAAATTCTTATTACCAATATCAATAATATCCAAATGTGTAAATGTAAATTCATATTTCCATTCTAATATTTCTACTGTATTTGATGTTGATGTTGTTGTTGTTTCATTTAATAACGATTTATTAATTTTTGTTTTAATTTCAACCAATTTAGTTGGATCGATATTTATGAATGATGACATAATTGATAATAATAAAAAACATAATAATAATTTTGGAAATATTGATTTTTTATCCATTTTCTTCAATTATATAGAAAACTATTTTTTAATCCATATATAGGTAAAGAGTACGAAAAAAAAAAAAAAAAAAAATTATTTATTTATATAAAAATAAAAAAAAGAGAAAATTAAATGGGGTACAGTAGTATGTATTAATTACCATATTTATTTTTAAAAAATATATAATAATGAGTGTGTGTTTATATGTGTGGTATATGAGAGAGTGTGAATTTTTGTAATTATTTTAATATTTTTTGTAGATTAATCCATTGTGGAAATTTTAAAATAAATATTTTTTTATTATTAATATTGTAACAGTCTGTATTTGTTACATTTACATGTATGGGTTACTTGTACTTTTTTTGATTTTTTTTGTATGATATTCATATAAAATCAATACCACTATTAAAATATATACACCTAATAATTGAAAATAACTGAATAATAATTTAATATTTATTGGTCCATTTTGCCAATTATATGAAACCTAAAATAAAATAATAAATTAGTAAATAATAGTAATAAGTAATAAATATATAAGGGATGATAATTACAAAACTAGTTTTTGTATTATTTGAAATAATGATATCATAATCTTTTAAAAATTCATTTTCTATATGAGTTGTATGATAATCATATTTTTTACAATAACCAAATTCAATTTGGTTAACGTCTAAACAAATTGATTTAATTATTTGATTTTCACCTTGAATTGATTCATCGATTAATAGTTGTTTAAAATCTTTTGTTATTAGAATCATCATTAAAATAAATATTGGCATATAAATTAACACCATTGTTGCATAAATTGATAATTTAAATCTATAAATTGATGATAACTTGATTTTTTGAATATGTTTTTGTTTGATTTTGTTTTTAGTTGGTATAAAAAATGATATTATAATAATTTGAAATAGTATAAATGTTAAACCTATATACGCTTTATACTGTTTTAAAAATGTTTTGAAGTATGTGTCTATAGGTGATTGTTTTGAATAATTCATTCTTTTCACTTGAATTGATTCTTGACCATTTTCAGTATCTTGTTTTTCATTTATAATAATATCAATATAGTCCAATGTTATATGGTAACTTGTTTCTGTGTATTTTCTTTCTCCAATTTCTATTTCTGTATTATTATTTGCAATTTGAACTTGATATGTTTTTGTATTTATAATTTTAATTACACTGCCATCTAAATTAAAAAAAGAAATAATTGTCCCTATTAAAAGCAAACATATTAAAACTTTTATAAAATTTGTACAAAAATATATTTTATTCATCAAAATTGTCTTATTTAAATTATATTTATTAATTGAATTTATTATTAAAGCAAACAACACTATTGAAAAAAAAAAAATAATTAAATTTTAATAAAAAAAATAAAATAATATCAAATTACCATTACACACACCACCCACACACAGATATAATAATTGTTCTATTTATTATTTCTAATAATAGAAATTACCAATATATTTATATAAATGGTAATTATAATTATGTATTTATATTTTTCTAAAGATAGTAGTTGTAGGGATTTTTTATTTAATTTATTTGAATATAAGTTAGTATACAATGAATTTATTTAACCATTAAAGTAAAATAATAATTTCAAGATATTTTTATGGAATATTGTTCTTTTTTAAAAAAAAAAAAAAAGAGATTATTTTTTTTGTGTAATCATTTTTTAACAACGATATAACACAATGAAAGTAGCAATTATTCAATGTAATTTAATATGGGAAAATAAAAATGAAAATATAGAATATTTTGATAGAGTATTAAATAATATTGAACAAGGTACAGAATTAGTTGTTTTACCAGAAATGTTTACCACTGGATTTACTATGACACCTCAATCATGTGTTTTGATTGAACATCAAAAACAAATATTAGAATGGATGCAAAATTGGTGTATAAAAAGTAATTTTGCAATGTGTGGTAGTATTGTAGTTGCAGAATCAAATAACGATAACGACAATCAAGTTGATAATGCAGAAACTGTTTATTATAATAGAATGTATTTTGTATATCCAGATGGTACCTTTGTAAAATATGATAAAAAACATTTATATACAGTAGCAGGTGAAGATAGAATATATAAATCAGGTCAAGATAAAACAACATTTAAATATAAACAATGGAATATATGTATGCTAATTTGTTATGATTTAAGGTTTCCTGTATTCTCTAGAAATGATAAACAATCACCATATGATTTATTAATTTATGTTGCAAGTTGGCCAGTGTATAGAGTAAATGCATGGGATGTATTATTAAAAGCAAGAGCAATTGAAAATATGTCTGTTGTAATTGGAGTAAATAGAATTGGTCAAGATGGAAATAACCATTCATACTCTGGTCATTCTCAAATTATAAATCAACTTGGTCACAACATTATTCTTCCTCAAACCAGTCAAGGTACCTACTATGCTACAATTGATAAATCAGATTTAGATTCTACTCGTTTAAAATTACCTTTTTTAAATGACGCCGATAATTTCAATTTATTATCATAATTATAATAAAAAACATACCAGGCCTACATTATTATAAATTCATTTTTAAAAATAATCTCAAAACCTATTTTCAGACTTTTTTTTATATGATTGCTCACAAATAATAAATATATGTATATATTTCTTAACTCTTTGTTTTTGGGTGTATACAAATGAATTGTATCATTAACAACTATTTCTCAATTATTGTTTATCATACACTCCCCATTCATAACCATTATAGTGTATGTGGTGCTTTTTCTTGATTTAAAGGTTTTTTGTCGATTCTCATTAAATTATTAAAATGATCACCTAACATATTTTTGTGTGTGGTCTTTTTTTTTAGGTGAAATTTGAAAAAATATCTCGCTTTGTTTTTTTTTTTGAATTTAATTATTTTTAAATTATTTTAATTATTTTAAATTTTGACATTAACGGTTTAAAGCAATTTTTTTTTTTAATTTTTTTTAATTAAACAATTACAATAGCAAATAAACAATTCTTGCGATAAAATATTATTCATACATACACATAATAAATAATATTTTAATTATAATCTAGAAATAAAAAAAAAATATTAATTTTATAATTTATAAATTAAATTTTTGTAAATAATAAATACATATAAATAAATAAATGGGTTGTACAGGATCAAAACATCAAGATACAATGGGTCACCAAGGTGGTAGTGGAACCGGTTCAAATTCAAATTATTCAGGTAAAAAATCAATGGATAGTAAACCAAAATTATTTGGAACTATTAAAGATCAATATCAAAGTTTAGGTGAAGTTCAAGAAGCACTCCGTAAAGCAGGTTTAGAAAGTAGTAATTTAATCATTGGTATTGATTATGTAAGTATCAGAATTATACATGATAATTTTATATCACATGTATATTAATATATTGTTATTTAACAACACACTATTAGACAAAAAGTAATACATGGAATGGTAAAAACACATTTGGTGGTAAATGTTTACATGATATTAAACCTGGTGTAATGAATCCATACCAAGAAGCAATTGAAATTATAGGTAAAACATTATCAGCATTTGATGATGATAACTTATTTGAAGTATTTGGATTTGGTGAATCACGTACAACAGATAAAACTGTATTTTCATTTACAACAGGTAATTAGCTGGATATTCTCATTATATATGTTGACAATACACCATATTTTACTAACAATACACGGTTTAACTGTTTTTTTCACTTACCACAGATAGACCATGTTTTGGTGTTGATCAAGTATTAGAAAAGTATAATGAAATTACACCATTGGTTTCATTATCAGGACCAACTTCATTTGCACCAATTGTACGTGAAGCAATTAGAATTACAGCAGCTTCAAAGTCATACCATATTTTGTTAATTATTGCCGATGGTGAAGTGTCCGTAATTAACGAATCAATTAAAGCAATTGAAGAAGCATCTAAATATCCACTATCAATCATCTGTATTGGTGTCGGTGATGGCCCATGGAATACCATGGAGAGATTTGACGATGATTTGAATGGTCAATTCGATAATTTCCAATTTGTACCTTTCCACAAAACAATGTCAAAATCTGAAAATAGAGAAGTAGATTTTGCTACTGCTGCACTTCAAGAGGTATGTTGTTAAAAATAATATATTACTATTATTTGTTATTGTTAATAATAATATAATAATAATAATGATGAAAATGCTGTTTACTAATATATTACTATTATTCTAGATACCGGAGCAATTCCAATGTATTAAACAATTAGGTTTATTGTGATCATATATGTCACATTTCAAATATTTTAATAAAACTATAAAGAATATTCTTTTTTTAATTGTATTTTTCACCATTGTGTTTATTAAATATAGAACGTATTTAAGAATGTTGTATTTGACCAAGATAATCTCCATGGTATTCCATGGTCTATATATTTTGTTAAAAATAATATATTACTATTATTTTAGATACGGAGAATTTGAAATCGTAACATATCAACAAATTAGTCATTTAATTAAATTTTAAATTGTATTATTCATCATTGTTAAAAAGATACTTTTGTGATTAAAACATCAATCAGCTTTTGAAATGATTATGTAGGAAAATAGAAATATTTATTAGTTTTGGTTTTGTTAAAATTTTGAGAATGGTCAGAAAATATTAAAAAAGCTCAAACTACAACTCATGAGATACACAATATATAACAATAATATATGGAAAACAACCAAGCAATATGCAGCCTACAGATAAGCAGGCCATAATTATGAGTTCAACACCAATACCGAAAGGAAATAATTTATATAAAATATCTTTTGATTTACCAACTCCTGTTTTACTATATGAGGCAAAATGTTGACAATTACTTTTAACCAATGAATATTTCTTTGAAATAGTATCATTATTCATTAATTCTCTTGCTGCTTTAATTACTTGTTCTAGATATTTACAAATACTTTTATCCAACCTTGTATGTATGAATATACTTTTCTAATATGGTTTTGATTTACTTTGAATATTTTCATCATTTGTTTGGTATTCTAAAATCTTTCCATTCTTTTCATCATAAATTGCCCAATGACTATAAAATTTAAAATCAATTCCTAGTACTACAGGTCTTGGACATACAATGATATCACCATTAGAAATTGGTTTTTCATTAATTGAATTTTATAACTTTCTAATTAAATTCAATGTTACATTTGTCACCAATTTTAACCTTAATAAAATTACAATCATTATAAATAAAATGAAGACCATAAATTATTACTTTATTAATTACTTATACACCAATTAAACATTGTTCAGTTGTAGTATTCTCTTCACCAATACCACAAGTTATATTAATTTTTGATTCTTTAAATTCTAAAATCTTTCCATGTACATTTTTTTTTGCCCAATCTTTATATTTTTCAAATATTTTTAAATCTATACAACAAAATATATGATATATTATTTATTTGAACATAAATACATTTTCTTAATCATTTTTTAATATTATCATTTCTTAAAATATTAAGTTGTGTTAATAATTAAATAATAAAAAAATAAACTGATATAAAAAAATTATTTTTACAAAATATAACCATACAAAGCAATAAATAAAAATGCATTTATCACTCACACAATTAAATCATATAAAAATGACAATGTTATTTTCATACTTAATTATTTCTATTAGATTTCTTCGATTATAATAATCTTGATGGTGATATTTTTTGAAAATAAAATATCTTGATATTTGATTTAAAAATATGTTTTTTTTTTTTTTTTTTTTTTTTTTTTTTTTGAAACCGTATTTTTTTTTAATTCCAAAGAAAATTTTACAATTAAAATTAAAAAAGTATTTTGAGAATTTAAAAAACAATGAAATTTT
>JABXES010006446.1:0-25177 GCA_013375695.1 Dictyostelium brefeldianum
CACTAGTTAATGTAAATCTTATTTTTAATGGTAATTGTTATGGTTCAGGTAATCGTAATCGTAATGGATATGGTAATGGTAATGGTAATGGTAATGGTGGTCAATATTCACCAACATTTGGTGGTATTGGCACAAGTAATTCAAACAATACTGGTGTTGCAACAGGTAGTAATAATAACAATAACAACAATGATTACAATAGTCATATTCAATATCAAATTCAACAACAAAGATATTTGATTCAACAAGAACATGAAAGAAATCAATTGATTTTACAACAACAACTTCAACAACAAGCATTGGCTCAAAAACAACTTCAACAACAACTTGAACAACAACAACAATTGATCGCACTTCAACAACAACAAATTCAACAACAAAAAGAAGATAATGAAAAAAGAGATAAAGAAAGAAGAGAACAAGCTGAATTAAAACAAAAGTTGAAAGCACAAAAGGAAGAAGAAAAGAGAATTAGAAAAGAAAAGAAATTGGCAAAACAACAATTATTACATGAACAACAACAACAACAACAAGTTCAACAACAACAACCAAGATATGTTCCTGTTCAACAAGCAGCAGCACCAGTTAGACAACCAGTACAACCACCACAACAACAAAGAAATGTTCCAATTCATGCACCAGCACCAGTAGTTCAACAACAAGCAGAACCAACACTTGCAGAAATTAAAGCAGCACAAAAATCTAAAGAAAAAGAATTGTTAAAAGAAAAGAGAAGATTAGAAAAAGAAGAAGAGAAAAGAATTAGATTAAAAGAAAAGAGAAGATTAAAAAGATTACAAAAAGAAGAAGAATCAAAACAATCTCAACAAGCAGCAGAAAGTAAAACTCTATAAATTGCAATCACAAAACAAAACACAAAATAAATATATAAAGAAAGAATTATGATTAAATTCATATTTTTTCTATTCTTTATATCATTCACTATCAATAATCAACAGTCCTTTTTTATTTATTTAAATTTGTTAAATATTCTTCCCATTATAATTTTAATTTATATTTTGATAAATATTCTAATCCTCTTGATGTACTAATCCTAATTGAAAAACGATTAAATATATTTAATCTAAATATTTGACCTTTTATTGCAGGTAAGAATACATCTTGTTCAGTGGTACGAATGAACCAAATCAATAAGTAACCAATTGATATCAATGATACTATCCAATAATAATTAATAAGGTATGGATAACAATCTGTATGTGAATATCCATGATTGTTTTGTTCATTTGTCAATATTAATTGAAATGAAACACCACCTACAACTGCAGCAATTGCCCAACTACTCAATGTTAGTCCATGAGTTGCTGCTAAATTCTTACTACCAAACATTTCACTAAGAAAAGCTGGTAAAATTCCGAACCCGCCTCCATATGAAAATGTTGTTAAAAACATAAATATTAAAAATTCAATATAACTATTTGATTTTAGTGAATGCATTATAAATGGAATTGACACCATTTGAATTGACAATATAATAATGTATCCATTTTTTCTACCTATTTTATCTGTTATAATAGGAAATGATATTCTACCCATTAAATTTAATACACCATTAATTGATACAATGGTTGATCCCATACTTGCATTTTGTCCAAATAAATTTTGGACCATATCACTTAATCTACCAATTGCAACAATACCAAACATTATATTACATAAAAACATAAAATAAAGTAACCTAAATTCTGTACTTGTAATTGCATCTGTTAATTTATAATTTGAAAATTTAGGTTCAATAGTATTTGTTGTCGGTGTAGATGTTGTACTTAAACCACTACTACTTGTACTACCACTTGATTCTTCATCTTGTTTATTAATTGTATTAGTTGAATTTGTATCTTGTAATTTAATTTCAGATTTTAAAGAATCTGGACTATACCCATTTACAATATAATTTGGAGGTGGTGTTCTAACAATGAATATTGTAATTGAAAGAACAAATGTTGATATACAAGAAATTATTATAAAATTATTTATTAACCCAACTTGTTTAATGATTGCTAATGGTATTCTAGCAAATGCAATTGAGCCTGCACCAAAACCACAAACTGCAATACCAGATGCCAAACCTCTATGATCAGGAAACCATTTTAATAATGTTGAAACAGGTACAACATAACACCATGCTAATCCAACACCAACAAATGCACCATATCCTATGTATACTAACCAAATAGTTTTTACATAAATTGATAAAGCAGTTAAAAAATGACCACATACAAATAATAAAGTACCAATAAACATTGATGTTTTAGGACCTAATTTTTCTATCCATGGTCCAGTAAATGAAACAAATATACCAAAAAAAAAAAACAATACATAAAATGTATTTGGCGACATACCTTTATTAGCATCACCATAAATTTCTTTATCAATTAATTTATTGTATACTGACCATGCATAAATTGATCCCATTATAAATTGTGATATTACACAAGTTGGAAATAATATCCATCTATTAAATTTAATTGATCCAATTAAATATTTCTCATTCTCATTTTGTTTATCACTCTTTATAAATGATCCTTGACTATAATGATTAGATATAATTTTTAAAATTGGATTTAATTTATAATTATTATTATTTTCAATTTCTAACATTATTTATTATTTTTATAATTGTAACCTAAAGAAAGCAATAATAAAAATATAGAAATAATTTTGTATATTTAAAAAAATAAACAAAATGATAATAATATTAAATTATATTAATTATACATAAAGTATTTAAAATACGTATATGATATTAATATATTGCTATATATAGGTGTGTGTTTTAATGCGCAAAGTGCATATATGTATATGTTTTTTTTAAAAATAAAACTGAAGATAAATTCACCCTTTTAATAACAAATTATTATTAAAAATAATTTATTTATAAATTAGGGGTACCAATACTATTTTATAGATATAAAAAAAAGAAGAAATATTATAAAAACACACACTCTCACATACACATTTCAAAAAATAATAAATTTTTACATACTATGCTTGATATCATTGGTATTTAATATTATTATTTGAAATAGAAATGGTGGGAGATTTATCAATTTAAAAATAGGTCCGGTCCTTTTAATTGAAAAAAACACAAAAACTGAGAAATATAAAATATTGACAATAATTGTAATTGAACTATTAAATATAATTTTACTATAAACATATTATTCTGAATTGTTATTAAATTTCACAAGTTTTTTAACTTTTTTATTTTTTGGAATTAAATGAAAATTTAACTTTCTCACAGCGATATGAATGCAACTATTTAGAATAACTAAAAATGTTAATAATAATTCTCATTGTTAGAATAAATTTATTTATTATTTAGAAATGTGTATGTGAGAGTGTGTTTTTTTATTTTTATTAACCCACCAAAATTTCATTATTAACATCATATTTAATGAATGATATTACCAATTCAATTTCAAAAATATGATGTTGTGCAGATACGGTAAAATACCTTGATTCAAATGATAAAATTTGATTGAATTGACAACTTTTATATTCAATTTCAGTAAATTACATGGTAATTATCCTGCTACAATTGAATTATTAGAATATAAAGATAATGTAATTGATGATGGCAATACGTCATTGTGACATCACCAATTTTTAGTGTTGATGTATTACCAACATCATTTACACTGAATGGTTTATCATCTCCTAAATCCAATGATGTTAATGTTGATGGTGGTAATGTTTTCTTTGTATACAATGCTCATACACATACTAAACATTATTGTAAGAATATAATGAGGGTATGAAGCACAGTTAAATGCAAAGAAACAACAAAACAAAAAATTACAAATTTTGACATAGCATAATAATAGTCTAAACGTATATTCCTGTGTTCCTAAAATTCTTCATTAATCCAATCTTAAAATAATCTGTATATATTCGTATTTGTGTTTGAGTCACTTATAAATCACTGTAAAGATGTACCAATTGTTATGTTGACATATTAGCTACACATATAAATATTATTATCCATTGCTTTATCATTTTTTGGTAATAACACTCGAAATAATGAAACAAATCAAAAACAACGTTGCCAAAAATATCTGTTTTTTTTCGAAATAAAAAAATTAAATTAAAATTAAATAAATTTCTTTTGAAAAAGATCAGCATGTTCAAAAATTTTAATCATAATGAAAACCATCGTTTATTTACTTTTTTTTTTTTATTTTAAAAATAAATCAAAATTTTGAATAATTAATCATTATTATTAAAAGGTTAATTTATTTTATTCAACAAATAAAACAAAACAAAAGAAACAACACATATACAACGCGATATATATTTAGTAAGTGATTATTATTTATAATTAAATTCATACATTCATTTATATACGTGTATGTAGAGATAAACAAAAAACAACATACACATATAAAAAAAAAAAGAAAACAGGTGTGTGCAGTTAACTGTTAAAAATAATAAGTGTGTTAGGGGTGTGAGTGTGTGTTTTTATTTATGTTTGATTTACAAATAAATTTTGATATCTACAAATACAGTGTGGTTTTTTTTTTAATTTTTATTAAAATTTTATTCATATATAAAAAAGCAATAATTAAAATACAAAAAATTATTCATTCATTACATTTACAAACTACAAATAAATTTTAAAAAAAAAGTAAAAACATAAAAAAATATTATATGTTATTGTTCATTATCAAAAATAATAATAATAATAATAAATTATAATTAAACATTGACTCACGGACATATTGTAAATATTAAACATTCACTCTCTTTAAATTTCATTGCCAATCTATCGTCTTTTTGACTCACTTTTTTTGTTTTTGTAAAAATTTATCCGTTGGTGTTTTAATATTAAAAAATTGACTTGCGTCACCACTACTAACTATTATTAAAAAATAAAATTATTTTTAAAAATAGTTAAACATTAAACACTTGTACATTCATAAAATTATCAATTAATCAAAAATGACATTGAATACAAATACAATTAGAAGATTACAAGTTACACAAAGACATTTATTGGAACAACCAAATATAAATCAACACAATAATTATAATGATGATGGTGGATTAGAATCGTCAGATACATGTGGTATTATAGGTTTTGTTGGTAAAGAAGAAGCAATAAATTATTTATTAGAAGGTTTATCAATTTTAGAGAATAGAGGTTATGATTCTGCTGGTGTAACAACAATTTCATCAGATAGTGAATTAATCACTTCAAAATATGCAAGTTTAAATACAACAAGTGATGCAATAACAAGATTAAAATCTGTTGAATATGTAAGTGAAAATATTATAATATTGATAAGCCGAATGATGTACCAATATTAATGTTTTATAATATTTTTGGTTTACAGTTACATAAAGGACATATGATTGGTATTGCACATACAAGATGGGCAACACATGGTGGTAAAACAGATAAAAATGCACATCCACATTTAGATTATAAAAATAGAGTAGCAGTCATTCATAATGGTGTAATTGAAAATAATATGGCATTAAGAGAAGAAATTGAAAAGAAAGGAATTGTATTTAGATCAGAAACAGATACTGAAGTAATTGCTCAATTGATTGGTTTATTTTTAGAACAAGGCTTAAAAATTGTAGATGCAATTAAAGAAACACAAAAGAAATTACAAGGTACATGGGGTATTGCTGTTGTATGTAAAGATAATCCTGATCAAATTGTAGCCGCTAGAAATGGTTCACCATTATTAATTGGTATTGGTAAAGATCGTATGTTCATTGCAAGTGAAGCAGGTGCATTCTCACGTCATACAAAAGAATTTATATCAATGGAAAATGGTGAAATCGCTGTACTTAGAGCAGATGGTCATTCATTGGATTTGAGTAGAGTTGAAATGGCTGCTAATGAAGTGATTGCATTATCACCCGAACCATACCCACATTGGACAATTAAAGAAATTATGGAGCAACCAATGTCAATTTCAAGAGCATTGAATTATGGTGGTCGTATAGCTGACGAATCACGTGTTAAATTAGGTGGGTTAGAAGACGCTAAAGATTTACTATTACCAATTAAAAATTTAATTATTACTGGTTGTGGTACAAGTTTATTCGCTGCATTATTTGGTGCTAGAATATTCCGTTATTTAGGTGCTGTTGATACAGTTCAAGTATTTGATTCTGCAGAAGTTATTAGAGATACATTACCACATTCAAATGCTGGTGTATTAATGATTAGCCAATCTGGTGAAACTAAAGATGTTATTCGTGTATTGACATTAGCTGAAGAAATTGGTTTACCAAGATTCTCAATTGTAAATTCAGTTGGTTCATTAATTGCAAGAACATCAACATGTGGTGTATACTTGAATGCAGGTAGAGAACATGCTGTAGCATCAACTAAAGCATTCACTTCACAAGTAACTGTATTATCATTGGTTGCAATATGGTTTTCACAACATCGTGCAATTGAAGAAGGTAAAAGACGTCAGTTAATAGATTCCCTTCATCGTTTAACTACAAATGTTGGTATGACATTACGTACTCGTGATGTTTGTCGTCAAATTGCTGAAAAAATCTATAAAGTTAAGTCATTATTTGTATTGGGTAAAGGATTTGCAGAACCAATTGCATTTGAAGGTGCGTTGAAGATTAAAGAAATTACATACATTCATGCAGAAGGTTATAGTGGTGGTGCATTGAAACATGGTCCATTTGCATTGATTGAACAAGGTACACCAATCATTTTAATTATACTTGATGATGCACATGGTTCATTAATGAAGGTTGCAGCTGAAGAGGTTAAAGCTAGAGGTGCTCACACTATCGTTATTACAAATAACTTATCATTAGCTAAACATGTTGCACATGATACAATTTTGATCCCATCCAACGGTATTCTTACTTCATTGTTAGCAGCAATACCGCTACAACTCATTGCCTACGAGATTGCCTCGTTACTTTTAATCAATCCAGACTTCCCAAAAAATTTGGCAAAATCTGTAAGTAGCCGATTGCGCATAACTGGTGGATTCCAGTTTGATTTTTTTTTTTTATTTTTTTTTACATAAAACGAATATACATATTAATATTTATTTAAATTACTTTATTCATATCTAAATAGGTTACTACTGATTAATTGAATGCCTTCACACTCTTTCTCATTGCTCTCTTTTTTTTCAAAATGCTAAAAATAAAATACTATATTTTTATAAAATAAATCCAATTTAGTATTTATTGAATAAGTTTTATAAATCATCACTATCACCAAATTACAAATAATTTATGATTGCCTCGTTACTTTTAATCAATCCAGATTGTACGTTCCAAAAGGAAGTGAATTAAATCAAACAATCAATGTTAACCTCACCATTGATATTGTAATAATTGGTTTTATTTTCACATTACTTTTTTGCTTTTCTCTAATTTTTTTTTTCATTTTTTTAAAAAAAGAATGAATAAAGATATTTACAATTATAATAATGAAACATCAAATACTAAGAATGTATATTAATAATATCAATTAATGGTATTTTAATAGAGCATCAATCTTTAATTGATTATTGCAATAATGTTTTTACACTAAATAATAAAAGGTTTGTTTTATCTACAACTATCATATTTACTACATAGTACATAAATATTAACAATTTCAAACTATATACAGTAATATTAATACAATTGATAATGGTAGTAATTTCAATAACAAACAACACCAACAACAAAGTTCGATAATAATGATATACAGCAACAATAACATCATTAAATGATGAGGAATATATTTGTAATAAATTTAATATTATTGGATATTGATATAATATTCTTTCAAGTATGGAGAAATACAGTAACAAGAAATATATAAATTACAATTATATTAGAAAATAATAAAAGTATATTAAATAGTAAACAACAGTATCATCATGTAAATAATACAACGATTACAACTGAATTAATACTAACAGATAAATTACAAGTTATATGATTAATGAAGAATTTTAAGTATATAGGAATACAGGTTTCATGAAGCTATGCCAAAATTTTCAATTGTTTGTTTGTTGTTTCTTTAAACCAGATTTGGTTGAATTTATTTGTTTAAATTTATTTTGTTTATTTAATTTGAACAATAAACATTTTCATAATCATTTTCACCACCAAATTGATTTTTTATATTATTATTTTCTAATTGTAAATTCATACCACTGGTTGAACCAGAGCCACTACCACTACCACTACCAGTTGAAGAAGATGATGATGACGATGATGAACTAGAAGCAGTTCCTGAAGATGACGATGAACTTGCAATGATTGACATTGTAGATGGAGGTGTATATGAAGAATTAAAGAATGGTGTTGTTATAGCACATTCTACAGTAATATCAACTGGATATTCATTATTAAAAGATGTTGGTACACCTTTATTACAATATAGTGTTATGTAATTATTAACAACTGAACTACTTGAACCTGAGCTGCCACTTGTACCACTACCAGTTGGGCTCCATGTTGTACTTCTTTGAATATTAGTTTCTTGTTGTTTAACTTCACCAATATGAGGATTATCTAAGAGAATTGTACCATTTGTAAAATATTGATATAATATTGCATTTGATGATGATACGTAACATTTACTTGGCATGTAACTATTAACTATTGAATTTGATGGAATGAATGGTTTACTTGAAATTGACACTAAAAAGAATTTATTTTTATTCATTGTAGCGATTTTAAAGTTTAAACTACCAATTTGTTCATATGGAACGCATGCACCATCTTTAAATGATACACTATCCACTATATTTTCATCATCGCACATCTCTCCATCCATTGACATATGAGTTTCGATTGTTGGTTGTCCATTTTGATTTTTAAATACATATACACTTCCATAATCAAATGTAAAACATGAATATAATATACCACTAGATTAATGAAGTAATTATAATTTGATTAGTACGATATATATCATTGAAATATTAAAATCCAAATAAACAAACTTCATACCTGTACCCAATTCCACTTGGTGAACCTCTACAATTTGATTTTTCGTATGGAACAATATTTAAAAAGTTAGCGTTTATTGATACAATAAGAGATAATATTAAAAGTAATATAAATTTCATTTTTTGTTTTAACTTTGTATTTTATAATGTAATGCAATGATAATGATGTATTTTATTTCTGATTTTTATATTTTTTTTAAAACCACTGGTGTTGGAAATGCTCTTTAGATATTTTTTTATTTTTTCTCATAAAATTTTATTATTTTTTTAACAACAAAAAAACGGTAGATATTTTGAAATAGAATGGATATGTGACGTGCGGAATTTTGGGATTTGGTTCTATAATTTAAAGATATTTATAATAAAAATGGTGATTGTTTTTTTTTTATTTAAATATAATTAAAATCTTTTTGTTTTAAATGTTCCGAATGATCAGAACTATTTTTAAAACTTATACTATTATTATTTAAATTACTCTTTTTTGAATAATATTCTCTGTAACCAAAATATGAAATCGCAATTGCTAAAATTAAAATACCAAATAATATTGGTATTGCTATTTTTACTCCCAATGATGAACCACCGTTACCATCATTATTACCACTACTGTAATCTGAATTATATAAATTTGTATATTTAAATAAATTAAAACTACCATTTTTAAAACCACCATTATTATACCAATACGATATTGATATTGAGTGTAATTGATTATATAATAAATTAATATCAATTTCTGTATTTTGGATATCATAACTGTCTAAAATACATGTAATTGAATTTGAGTCTATAAATTTAATATTGCTACATTGTAATTTATCTAGTACCATGATATCACAATTTGGTGTATTATAAAAGTTATTACCATAAATTGTTAATTGACCACCTGTAATTTCAATTTTACTATTATCACTGATAATTGGATTTGGATATATAAATTCAATGATTTTATTTGTTGTATTTTTACCATTAAAAAATGAATAACTACATTGTAAATCATTTGGTCCTTCAATATTAACTTTAAATGAAATTAATAAACTATTTTCAATTATTGGTTCGTAACTGTACCCATTACATATTAATGAAACTTTTGTATTTGAATCTAAATATTTACCAACAATATAAAATATACCACCACTAGAATTAAATATTGAATAATGTGATTCAATTAAAGGTGATATATTTAATTTGTATGATTCAGATTTAATTTCACAAATTTCAAGTTTTAAATTACCACTTTTAAATTTTGAATCTAATGGAAATGTTAAATTGTTTCCATTGAATGTTGGTTTAATTAAATTATTCGAAAATGATATATAACCTTTATCTTGATATAAAGGATTACCAAATTCACCAATACAAGATACTAATGATTCATTATTTGATGATATAATAATATCACAATTCGAAATTGTTGGTGACAAATACTGGAAATATGAATTACAAGATTGAGTCCCAATTGAAATTGAAATTAACTTTTTACCACAACCTTTTGGTATTTGAAAGGAATACCCTTTATCATTTGTTGAAATATTATTTTTCAATGTTCCTTCAATTGTATTACCATCAATTGACAGGATTGGAATTTCATTTAAATTGATTTTATCAATTCCATATAATGTAATTAATTGAGTTGACCCAAATGAACTTGGTGATTTATCAATTTCACTTGGATAGAAATCAGGTTTAACTAGTATTGTATTTGAAGTTACTTCACCACCAACGATAATTGAAACATTGAATGTACCAGTAATCGTATCATCAAGTTTAAATGATAAACTAGTTTCATCTAGTTCAATTATTAAATTTAAAACTTGCATTTGTACATTATTAATTATTATAACTGTATTATTTGAATTACCAAAACAATTACCATTTAAATATAATACTCTAGAAGGTAACATATAATCATCTTGATTAATTGATGGAACATTAAAATTAAATAATAGTTTATTTGAATTTGTAATACCATTAATTGAAACTGAGACAATTAAATCTTTAAATGCTTCATCATTTGTTTTTGGTAATGTACAAACTAACTCTTGATCTGAAATTGATTTAACGTTACCACATTCTAAATCACCAATTTTGACCATTATTATTGAACCTTTGACTGAATCTGATGATAACCTATTACCTTTAATTGTCACCATACCACCTTTAACTCTTGGTACTGATGATATACTTGATGGTACTGGTTGGAATTCAATTTCAGTTTCAATAAATGTAACATTACTAGTTTCAATTTTAAGTAAAGATTTCTTTGAATATATTTGATTAAAATTGAAATTCAAGAAACTATGATCTCTTTTAATTAAATTTGTACTTGATAATATAATCCCATCAATGAAAATTGAAATTGTATGTGTACCATTACAGAAATCTTGACCAATTATATTGATATCATTATCATTTATTATTAGTTTACTAATTGTTGGATTTGCATAACTAAAATCATACCTATCACCATTAATCCATTTAAATCTTTGTGCACCACATCCACCTGGATAATATAATGATATATTTGTTGGATCAAATTCTTCACTATTTGATAAAACCATAAAATTGATTCTTTCTTGTTTTGGTATCACAGAATCAAAGAAATCAAACGGACTAAATTTTAAGAATGAGCCCTGTATATTGACAATTCCACCTTTTGTTGGTGGTCGAAAATCAGGTTTGACAAAAGGATCGGGAAATAGAGTAACACCCAGTGAATCACAAAATGAATCTAAACATTTTTCTACTTGTTTTGAAACATATAATTTTTTCATATTTTCATGAGGAATTGATAAAGCAGAACATGTCCTATATTTATCACTATCTTCACATACAAAATCCAATGTAAAGTTTGAATTATCATTTAAAAATTTCAATTGATCAAAATAATCACCAGTTATATTAAACCTATATACCAATGAAGATTCACCAACTGTTATACGTGTTGCTATAATTAAAAAGTACTATTAGTTTTTTATTCCCCCATTCAAATATTTAAATTAATACAAACTTTTATTGTCAATGAAAAAACAACATATCTTATTTATTATTAAAAATATTGAAATTAATACTAGTATTTTATTATTAATCATATTTAATTTTATATTTTACAAATTATAGTATTACAATTGTACAGAATAGAAACTTATTTATTTGTGTAAATAAAAATTAATATTAATAATTTGTTATTATTGCATAGTGGTACAAATCAAATAAAAATAATTAAAAAAAAAATTAAAAAAATAAATAGTACTATCACATAACAACACACAACTAAATTTACTTTTGTTTTTGTTTCTGTTGTTGATGTTGTAAAAATCATTTTTTATCACTGTTTTTATATATTACTATAAATATATTAATGCAGTGATAATGAATCGAAACACCCCTACTTTTTTATTTTGAAAAAAAAAAACACACATAACAGAAAATAACACAAATACACATATAAAAACATTATCAATAACAGAAACAATTAATGTCGCAACACACATACACACACTTTGAAATATTTTGTACAACCATATATAAAAAAAACACAATATTACAATAATAATCTAATTAAATATAACACAAAGAATCTTAATATACATATCTCATTATTACTAATAATATATTGAGATATTTCTCTCTCTGTGTGTATATCTCTATATCCTTCATATAAATAAAAATATTGATGAAAGTGGTAAATTTATAAACCAAAAACAGTTTTTTTTTCAAATAAAATTCCAGTTTTTATTTTAAATTAAAACATATGAAAAAAGTAAAAGGTAATATAACATTGTATTATTTGATTGTTTTCTGAAAACAATAATATACTAATGCAAGCGGATAATTAAATTTATCTTGATCTTGTAAAACTTGTGAGTAAACTCTATCTTTGAATATATTATACTTTGATTCTTTTAATTCATGGTTACCAGTAAATGCATTTTTAATGAATTGGCCAAATGCTGATAATGCAACATTAATTCCATTAAATGGTTCCAATGATGAATTACCACTTAATTTATTTATACGAGTTGATTTAGTTTGTGAAAAAATAATTTTTAAACCTTTTTTTGATAATTCATTCGTAACTTCATCACACTCATTCTTTGATAAAAAGAATATTGGGAAACATATAGATTCAACTTCTTCCAATGTAATTATATTTTCATTTTCCATTTGTAATAATATTGCTTTTAAATGACGAAAACAATCTTCACAATCATTTAATTCTCTTTTGCTATCAGTGATTAAAAAATTACAAATAAAGATACCACCTTTTCTTAATTCATTTAAACGATGTATCAATGTTGTTTTTAATTGATTTCTAAAGAATAAACTATAACCATCTGAACGACTAGATTCTCTTTGAACAATTAATGAATTTGAATTTAAATTTGAATTTTTATGATATTTTTGTACAATATCTTTATGTGCCCAATGAATTGTAAAGAATGAAAACATGAAATCAACAGATGATTTTGGTAATAATTGATTTTCAAATCCTTTACCAATTGCAAATGAAAATATATTATTATCTTTTGATTTTTTGTGATAACCAATTGGATTTTCATTTAATTCAATAAACAATTTAGTGAAATCATTAATCTCTAAATCTTCATGAAAAACTTGAATTGTTGTTGGTTCTTTTACTTTTAAATATATTAAATCCAATATATTATTAACTTGTGATATTGAATTTCTACCATGTGAACATCCAATATCAAGTATTGTAATTGGTTTTTTTGAATAATTTGTAATATGATTTTCAATCATTAAATTTACAGAATTTTCAAAAATTCCTTTAAATTCAGCATATGATTCTAATTGAGCTTTACTTTGTGAATTGTAATTTGATTCCATTTTATTTTTGTTATTTTTGTAATATAATTACACAACAAGGATATTTATTTATAATTTAATTTGTTAAAAAATTTTGTTTAAATAATTATTTTTCTCCACAATTAAAAATAAATAATTTGCAAATACATTATTAATTGCACATTATTATTATTATTCGTCCATTTATTTAGTTTGTGTAAATTATATATCCTTTTTAAAAAAATTTTGACATTACAGATAATGTTCATTTATATAATGTTGTCGATATTAATAAATTTGTGCTACCTTTGTTAATATAAGGTAAAAAGAATTGGTAATATTAATTATTTTTTTTGTACACATCTGAAAGATTTTTTATGAGACGTTAAAAAAGTTTGTGTGCGATAAAGATCGGGGTAAAAAAAAACATATTTTAGAATTAAAAATATTAAATGTATTTGTTGGCAACATGGTGTTTTTTTTTTTGGTATTAAGGGTGCACAAGTACAATTTCAAATATTTTAAAAACAATAATATTATTTAATCAAGTAACACGTTTGCAAAAGTGTGTTTTTTTAAATATGATATAACTTTTATATTTATTATTTATTATTTAATTTGATGACGATGATATAGATGATGATGATGAACCAAAACAGGTATATATAAAATTATAATCTTGTACACAGTCATTTTTTAAAGGTACATTTGTACAATTTGGATAAAAAGAATCACATTCTTGAACAAATGGATTTAAATCTTGATCACAAAAATAGTTTTGTGTATAGGTTACAAATGATCTTGTTTCTGTAAATGATGTACCATTATAATAAAAATTGAAATATCCATCAATTATTGTATCACAACCAGAACCTGAAGATGATTTAGTTGTAACTTGAACTTTTAATGCATCTTCTGGGAATTCAACTTGACTAGTTGGAACTAATTGATAAAAGTCTGCTAAGAAATCGGAATATTTACATACACCACTTTGGAAAACTTCAACATAGTATGGTTTTGTAGTTGGTTTTTTAATACAGCTATCTTGAAGATACCATTCAAATTTAAATGAATATGAACCTTGTTTCGTAATGACTGCACATCCATTTGTATCACCACCTGGTGTTAATACTGGTGTTAAACTATATCCCGTTGTTGGTCCTAGGAATGTAACACCTAAATTTGCATCAACTGTTTGACATGTTTTTTCTGTATATGGTACTAATGAATATGATTCTCCATTATTACTATCCATGTTTATATTGTGATAATTTATTGATAAACAATTTTTTATGGATATTGTTAAAATTAATAAAGTGATTAATAATTTCATTTTATTTGTGTTTATATAAGTGTGTTTATTTGTTATTGCTGTGTATTAATAATAATAACTAGACCACCTAAAACTGATTTCAATTTATACTTTTTTAAAATTTTATAAATAAAATTGTGATATCATATCAGAATAATGTTCTGTTCTTTTTATAAAAAAATTTTAAAAAAAAAAAAATATCTTTTAAAATATCTATCTTAATGGAACGGAATCAAAATCTTTCAAAAAATAAAACTAGATTGCCAATTGAAAAAATCAATACTATTAAAAAAATAAAACTGTTTTCATTTCAAAATTTGAAAACCATTAAAATTATATAAAAGTAACAAATAATTTCATTGTATTAGTTATTAAAGTGTGATGATACAATGTAATTACAAACTGGTTTATAAAAATAAAATTTTAAATGTTTTTTACAACGTCTATTATTTTATATTTATTTAATTTTATTAACTTGATTAAATTGATGATGAGGATGATGAAAATGATGAAGATGATGAGCCAATACAAGTATATAAAAAGTTATTATCACTAGTGCAATCATTTTTTAAAGGATCAGTTGTACAAACTCCAGTATGATCATTACAAGATTGAACATATGGATTTAAATTTTCGTCACAAAAATAGGTTAGAGAATAATCTAAGAAATCTATTGTTTGTGTAAGAAATGTACCATTATAATAAAAATTGAAAGTACCATCTACTATAGTGTCACAACCAGATACTGAAGATGAATTAGTTGTTGCTTGAATTTTAATAGCATTATCGGGTAATTCAACTTGACTAGTTGGTACTAATTGATAGTAGTCATCTAAGTAATCTGAAAATGTACATACTCCATTTTGAAATACTTCTGAAAAGTATGGATCTGATTTACAGTTAATATCATTATACCATTCAAATTTAAATGAATTTTGATCATTTATTTGTTTTGTAACAGATACACATCCACCTTCACCTGTATTAACTGGTGTTATACTCCATCCATTTTTAGTTGTTGGTTCTGGAAATGTAAAACCTAAATATGAATCAGTTGTTTGACAATTTTGATCTGTGTATGGTACAAATGAATATGATACCCCTTTTGATTTTATATTGTGATAATTTATTGATAAACAATTTTTAATTGATATTGTTAAAATTAATAAAGTGATTAATAGTTTCATTTTATTTGTTGTATGTTTTATTTATGTGTTTATTAGTTTATTGGTGATGTAATAACTGATTTGTTTTTTAAAAAAAAAATGTCAATTAAAAATAAATTTTAATAAAAATATCTTTTTTTAAAATAATATCCTTTTTTTCAAAAGGAATATGATTCTATTTACTTTTTTTTAGATTACTTTTAAAATTACTATTACAATTACTATTATTGCAAACTACATTTGGATATTTATGACGTGGTGTAGAGTATGACACCATTATAAATTAAAAGCATATATATTGAAATTATTGACCAATATATATTGAAATAAATATCTATTTTGAAAAAAACTTTTCTATTTTTTTTTTTCAAATTTTTTAGAATAATTACAACCATGGTTGTTAATGTTATATTGTACAATCAATTGATGATTTATCTTTTGTAACATTATCATGATTGTAAATTAATGGACCCAGGGTTTATTTATAAAATGATGTATTTTAATAAATTCTGAAATCTCTTTAGTGCTTCTTTTACTTGAATTAATTGATCTTTAATTCTTTTAAATTCAGGTATTGTTGAAATTAGTTCAATATTAATTGGTTAAAATAATTTAATTGAATTAATTTACTTCTAATTTCTTTTGATTTAATATAAAATATATTATGTGCATCTAATTTATTTACTGTATCTTCTTTCAGTTGGTGCGTTGTATAATTGATTATTATTTAATATAAATTGTAACATTTCATCTTTATGATCATTATTTCTAAATGCATTTGCAATTGAACTATTTTTAATTTCTTCAGGTACCATTACTAGATTTCCATTATATGCCATATTTATAGTTGCTTCGATTGTTGGTACTGATGAAATATTAATTTCATTTAATATTTGATTTGGTTGAATTTGATAATTGTGATCAATTAATATTTCAATTGCTTTTAAATTTCCTTTTACCATATTACATAAATCAAATTTAATCATTTCATTGATATTTTAATAATAGTGGGAATATTTCAAATGATTTTATTGTTTCCATTTCAATTTCATTAATTGATCTTTTATTAATTTGATAATCAATAATTTGAAATTTGCCAAATTTAAATAACTCCTCCAAACCTTTACTATCAACTGCTACAGTTTCACCAGCTTCCAATTTACATTTCAATAATGAATATTGTTTGTTATCTATCATCCATTTTAATGAATCTATGCACTTAAATTTTATTCTGTTGCTTGTTGCTTGTTGTTTTTCTCCATCATATATATACCATTCACCAATTTCAATACATCTAATTATATATTTAAGTAAATATTTATTATTAACTACTTCCCAAAATAAAATTTCACCTTTGCTATTGTTATCCATTTATTTATTTTATGTGTATAGCACAATAATATCAAAAAACACGAAAATTAAAAAAAGAAAATGAAAAAGAAAAAAAGTATTTCCAATTATTTTCAACCTTTTTTATTTAAAAAGTTTATCGATAAAAAAACTAAATGGAATCATGTTATATACATGTAATTGGAATGTTTTTTTTAATATTTAATATTAATTTATTTATTTTAAATGAACTAGGATCATTCAAATTTATATTTTAAATTTTTATTTTATAAAAACATAATAAAAAATAACACAAACAAACAATTTAACATAAGCAGATACAACAAAGAGATTGTATCTCAAGAAAAAACTTGTATCTTTGTGAATAGTTTTCTATACAAAGAAAATATTTATTTTATTGATTGAAATTTAAATTATTATTATTTAATGAATAATCAATGATTAATTGATCATCGTTATTACTATTTTCATAATTTTTAAAATATTGAATTAAACCAACATTTTTTAAAAATGATCGAACATTTTGCAAGGATTGAATTTTAGTGATTGTTTTTTCTGAACAAATTTGATAAACCAATTCATTAATTTGATTTAATTCAACTAGTTGTGGTACAAAACTATAATTTCTATTTAAAAGATCACTAATTATTGAATTACTAGTTTTACTTTGAAAATTTGAAACATTTTTAACAATTAATAAATGAATAAAACATAAATAATAATCGAAACCAATTTGATGTTGTTGGTTCTTTAAAATTAAACTATCAAATATTTTTTTTGATAAAAAGTAATTTATAAATGAAACTACACCATTTTTAACCAAATATTCAAATAGATCAGATAAATCTATAAATAAATCTAATTCAATTGATTGAATTAAATAATTAAATGATTTTAAATTGATAGATTTTGAATAATATTTTAAATAAGTTTGTTTATCCAATTGATTTGAATTATTTAATAAATATTTAAATTCGTTGATTAACAATTCACTATTTGTTGATAATACAAGTTGAACCAATGTACTGATTTCATTATCATCTAAAAATGATGATACCAACTCTGCATTTAAACCAAGTAAATAACAATGAACAAATGGATAACGATCAATATGTAATTTATGAATTGATAATTTATTACAACAAAATTTAATAAATGATTCATGTGAATCATAACCAGTACAACTATTTAAAATTGAATTTATTTGACCAAGGTATACTGATCTTTCTGTTTGGTTTGATGGTATTTTACATGTACATATTTTTTCATAAACCATTGATATTCTATTTATTAATGCTCCTTCTGTTTTTGCAACTTTTAATAATTGACTAAATAAATGATTTGATTTTGTTTTTTCAATTGATATGAATAAATTTTCAATTAGGATATGATCAGTATAATTTGTTCTTGAACTATATAAAATTGACGTTCTATTTTTAATGATTTCATCTACATTGTTATTCAATCCCATTTTTGCAACTTGATGTAATAGATCTGATAGTTTACCGCGAATTTTATGAATTACTTTAAATAATAAATCTGGATTATCATTTACAACACGGAAATATAAATATTTAGAATAATCCCATGTTAAATTTGAATCTATCATTAATTTAACTTTTTCATAACTTGGTTGATCATATGGAAAACAATTTTCTCCATCATATGTTGTTGAAATTGAATTTAACGAAAGCATTTGATTTCTATTTTGTTCAATGAAATATTTCTTATTTGAGCAATCATCTCTTAATGAACTTGATGCAAAAATATTATTTATTTTATTTGTTGTTGATTGTATTAAATGTTCATTTTCAATTATGTAATCTGCTATATAAGGATCTTCAATAACTCTTGATTTTCTAAAAAATGTACTTGTTATTTGTTCTGATAATTGTTTAACAATTTCAAATCTTGGATCGGTTAATGATTTTAATTTACCCATTAAAATGTGGTTTGGAATATTTAGGAATTCTGATAATCTAACTGTAATACCATCACATAATTGAATATGTTTATTGTGACCTTCATTATCATTGAATTTATAAAGATGACTTGGTTTTATATTATCTTTATGATTAATTTGATAATTTGCATAAATTAACCTATAAACTTTTTCATCATTATTCTTTACTGCAATTGATTTTAAACTTTCAATTACCAAACATTTACTTGAATAATTTTCATAAATAAATTTGATATATTCAAAATGACACACTTGATTAACTTGATATATATAAACCATTGCTTTCATTGAATTTTGAATATAATCATTTGAAATTGTGCCACCAAGTCCAACTATAAATTTAATTGATTCAATTGATAATAATTGATTGAAATAATATGAGTGTTGTTGTCTACATGAGAAAATATCTAAACTTGAGTATGTTCCATCATCATTACCATATTTAATTATAAATAATTGTAATTCACTTGATAAAAATTGATAATTTAAATTTGAAACTACTTGTTTTATCATTTGTTTTTCATTTTCTCTATCCATTACTTTTAATATATTTGAATTATTACTAGAAATTATAATTTCAATAAACTTATATGGTGTTGTTGTGTTTATTTCATTTCTAAATGTTGAAAATACATTTCTAAATAGTTCAATATCAAGCTGTTTCCATTTTAATAATTTCATATACCATTCCATATTAAAAGTAATTTTATTTTCACCATTATTATTATTATTATGTAATTTTATTTTTTCTATTAACATTGGTTTATCATCATTTTCTATTATTGAATTGATTGGAAAATCATAAAAATTAAATCTTTTATATTTTAATGATTTATTAAATTCTCTAATATAGTTGAATATTTTTAATTTAATATATAGATTATTAAAAACTGATTTATATAATTTATAATTATTCATGAGGTTGTTGTATAAATATATACTGTTATTTTAAAAAAAAAAAAAAATTTAGAGAAAAAAAAAGATATTTTTTAAAAAAATAACTGGAAAATAAAAAAAGAGAGAAATAATGAATAAGATGGTCGATCAATTGGTAAAGTTTTCCCAAAAAATTCATTACTATTTGTATGTGATATACATAGTAAATCACATTTATAAATTTAATGATGTTGTAAATCAATCAAAGTGTATGGTATGTCATTCGTTTGATTCCAGAGAAACAATTAATTAAAATTGTACCACATATGACATATATGATATATATTGGGGGAAAAGAGAAAAATCTAAACTATTATATGTTGTTCTACTTTATTGAGTGTTTATAGTAGGACCATAATTAATTGTGCAATGAGCATAATCTAAATTTACTAGACATTGAGGTGAAACAATTCATGTCAGTACCACATTCCTCTCTACAAGCATCAAGAATTGCTTGACTAGTTATGATGCAAGAATCAAATGTTAATTTATTACTAGCAATTCCAACTACTGTAACAACATTGGAAATTAATAGATTAATTTGTCTTTCAACGATAACATCGAATGAAGATGAACAAACAACTACTAAAACAACAACTACTACAACTCCGCCACTACCCCCAACACATACTCAACAAGTTGAAGAAAAGATATCAAAATCAAAAGCACCTGGTTTTTCAATTTCTTCATTATTTGGAAAGAAAAAACCAGTTAATCAAAACTTTATGGATTTACCAATAAACAATCAAACTAATGCTACAACTAATACTACTACCACACCAAATATTGTTATCATTATTATCAATTATATTATGATTTATTTTTTATTTTTTTTATTTATATTATAGTTGTTGTTTGTTGTTATTTCTTTTATTTTATTATTATTACTATTTGTTGTTGTGATTTATTATTTATTTATTATTATTGATTTATAAATTTGATGAAGTTAAACCACCAGCTACACCTTCAACGAAATTATTTAAAAATTTCTTTGTTACATTTGAATAATTTGTTACGTTTTCTTTAAATTTGATAAAAGCTTGATAATCTTCTAATTTATCAAGAGATTGTTCATAGAGTGTGGACAAGAAATTTGTATGTTTTTCAAGATCTTCTTGAAGGTATTCAAATAAATTACGTTCTTGTGATTTCTTATCCAAATAATAACCATAGACATAAGAGTATTGTAATACACGACGATTTCTTAACAATTGTTCGGTTGCTTCCATTAGGAATTTAGTGTCGGCCGATCTAACATCAAATTTACTGAGTACTTGTTGTTCTTTGAGATGAGCGTTTTTTCTTTGTTCATCTGCGATTTTCATAGCGTTTCTATGTGATTCATAACGATGATAGTAAAACATGTATGCCTCCAATTCAGTTTTTGCGTCTACTGCTTTATCATCGTCTTCCTTTGCTTTGGATTTATCATATTTATTGCAATTGTAATAACCACCAGTTGTTGAACCATGTTCACTCCATGGACCACGACATAACCAACAAAATTCAAAACCACAACCACCTGCATTCTTTCTGCAACTCATATGCATACAACCACCATTCTTTTCAATTGGTGAACGACATTCTGGACATTTCTTTGTGTTTGCAAGCATCCATGTTACATTTTCAGATTCATCCGATGCTTTTTGTAACCATTTATCAACTTGTGCACATGGACAAGGCATGTGATCGCCAATATCGAAATCGTTACAATTAAAACAATATTGAAAACCACATTTACAATTGACTGCTTCTTTACGTTCTTTACGATCACATCTAATTGAATATACACATCCTGGTGCTGGACACCATTTAACTTGTGGATTGTCATCAACGTATGATTTCAATATATAATTATTAAAACGTTCAAATGTATCGGGTGATACAATGGATTTGAATGCATCTTGATGTACTATAACTTTACATTTTGGTGCTGGACATTGTGTGTAAATACATTCTGGTCCTTCTCCAATCTTTATCTCTAAATAATTTTTATAACATGGCAAACAATATCTATGATTACACGATAATGCAAACGTTTCTTTTGGTGAATAATCTTCTAAACAAATTAAACATGTTATAACTTCTGCATCTTTTGCTATTGAATCTAATTTATAAACATTTGGTACTCCTGCATCAAAACATAATTTCTCTGGATTTTCCATATATCTTTCAATTAATTTTTCTTTATTCCATCTACAAACATATTATATATATATATATATTAGTTTGTTGTCACTTTATCTATATATGATGTTACTGTATTGTGTATCGTTTGTGTTTTACTTACTTCATAAATCTTAATAATGCAGAAACTGCAGCATCGGATGGTATACTAAGAACATCTTTTACTTCTTTTATAATTTTATGAGATTCTGAGAATAGATCGTTTCTATCTAATACTTCAAAACTCTTTTGTCTTGTTAATTTACTGTGTGTTCTTTGTGGTTGATTATCTTCGAAATCAAATTCTTGAGTACCTGCATCATCATATTCATTTTCATCATCTACAGATTCATTCCCACTTTCTTCTGCTGAATCATCATCAACATCATAATCTTCATACATTTCATCGTCTGTCATCTTTTTAAATGTGGTTGTATTTGAAGTAGCTATTTTTTGTTTTTTATGTTGTTGGTCTTCTTGTTCTTCTTGTTGTTCTTCTTTTAATGTTGAATCTAATAATGATAATGATCTAATTTGACTTTTACTATTACTTGTTGTTATTGTATTTGTTGTTGTTGATGTTGTATTTGCTTCAACAATTGAGGTTGTTGGGGATATTATTTTTTTTTATTATTTAAAATACCAAAACCAATTAATGATGTTAGGTATTTTGTTATATATATTTTATATTATATATATAATGTTGAAATGATAATTATAAAAAAAAATAGAGAAATATATATACAAAAAATATAAAAAAAAAAAAAGTTATGTAAATAATTTATTTATGATAAACAAACAAATATATAAAAAATATTAAAAAAAGAAAAAAGTTTAAATTTAAGGGGTCTATATGTGTGGTGTTTGAGTGATAGTATGAGGGGTGTGTGTTGTTATTTATACAGTTTTATTTTTAATATGTACAAATGTTATATTGTATTTGTTGTTTGCGTGTATATGTTTGTGTGTTGGTAAAATTAAAAATTATAAAAATTAAAAAAAAAAAAAAAAATTAATTTAAAATTTTACACTAAACGCAAAAGTTCACCTTTTTTTTTTTTATTTTTTTTTCAAAAGAATTGGGAAGATAATTAAACTTTTTATTATTATTTGTAAAGAGTAGTTATCTTTTTTTATTCTTTTTTTTTTTTTGTAGTAATAGTTATAGTAATAAATAATGTTTTTAAAATATTACCACACATAAAAATTTAAATTTATAAAACTATATAGTTACAAATAATAAATAATACACCTACCTTTTTTTTTTTATAATGATTCTCTAATAATAATGTATTGTTGTTTCCTGTTTTGTTAAAATCAACATTGTGTGCGTTAACGTTTCCTAAATTGGGTTTTCATTGTTCGCGAATTTCTAAAGAAAAGAAATTTAAATCTAAAAAAATAAAATTTAAAAAAAAAAAAACACACAATGTAATTAATAGTAATACACTAGAAGCAACTGTAGTTGAAAAATATAGTTTTTATTATACATTGTTTCACCATTTGGTGTTGTTGTTTTTGTTGGAGGAGGTAGGTAATATAAAGTTTTTTATCATTATTATACATTGTTTATTTTCAAATTACATGATATGGATACTCACTTTCCACCAAAAATAAATAATGGGAATAATATTAAAGTAATTGCACATAAAATTGATAATCTTTTATATCTAAAATCATTATTCCATAGTTTTAAAATATTTATATTCCTTTTCTTCTAAAACAACTTAAAATTGATGGTAATTCATCACAATATTGAACTGATGTGAAAATACCATTGGATTTTATTTTAATTTGATATTCTTTATAATTATTAGGTGTATCCATTGTATGTTTGAGAGTATAGTGCAGTTGTTATTTAAAAATAAAAAAAATAAAGCCCATGTTTTTACATTTGGTTCCGAGTTTGGATTCAACCTCTATGATTATTATTACATTTTGAAAAAAATAGAAATAAAGATCAGTATCAATTGTACGATTGTGTGTCCAATCAATCACAAATATCTTTCTAAAAAATTTATTTAAAATTTCACAAATAAAAAATATCTCTTTCAAAAAAAAAAAAATTGTGACGAGGCCAAAATAAACACAGCAAATATACAAAAAAAAAAAAAAAGTTTTTCCTGCTTCTCATAGAAAGTGTCACATTGACATGTACCTTTTTTTATTTAAATAAAGGTTTAAACCATTCAAATATTTATTTATTTTTAGAATGAGCAGGTATATGAACTTGGATAAATATAATATAATTTAATTCAACTATTTGTAAATTGAGAAGTACTCGAGAATGATTTATAAAAAACGTCAATTTTTTGAAATTATTTCAAACTTTTTAATATTAAATTAATCAGAGCAGCCTTTTCTTTTTTTTTAATTTTTTTTAATTTCTTTTTATTTTTTTTTTTTATTTTTTTTTTTTTTTAATTTAATTTTTTCGACACAACCACATTACACAAATAAATTTATAAAACTATGGATATACAAAATAATAATAATAATAACAATA
>JABXES010006457.1:4812-25132 GCA_013375695.1 Dictyostelium brefeldianum
AAAAAAAATTTTTTTCTCAAAAAAATTTTTTAAATTAACAAATAAAAAAAGTAAAAAAAAAAAAAAAAAAAAAAGTATTAGCTTATCGAATTTTACTTTGAATGGGTTCAAACTTATAAGAACATTGCCTATAAGATCAAAAGTATTAGCTTATCGAATTTTACTTTGAATGGGTTCAAACTTATCAAAACATTGCCTATATAGGTCTGTATTGATTGTAGAGTCATTGTTAGTAATCATCCACTATAGTATATTAATAAATTAATTTAATTTGAAATGTTTGAATTTTTACATACATAAATTGAATCACCAGTATATCTTTTTTTTAAATTGTCCAAGATTGTATCATTGGCAATTTTAGTTAACATAACCATATCATCAACACCATGTTGACTTTTATATGCCATCTTTTAATTTTTATGATTTACAAATAAATAAATAATAATATACAAATAAATAATTTTTTAATTTTTCAAAAATGAGTGTGAATATGAAATATTGTGAATTTGTGAGATCACTAATTAAATAAATATAAATAATAAAAATACAATATATACTATATATAAACTATAAACAAAGAAAAAATAACGATAGGTATCACACAAAGAACAATTGTCAAAAAAAATCAACAATCAATAAATTAATTTAGTGTAATAGAAAAATAAAAATAAATTCAGTTTTTTTTGAAATTTGATGGTGGCTTTTTTTCAAATAATTTTTTTTTTTTTCATCAAGAATTTTGTGCTTGTGTGACATTGATGCTATGGCAATAATAAATTAAAATGTCCGTTAATGTTATTGTTATTTGAATTACAAAACATATTTAATATGTATTGAGTTATTTGAATTTTAGTATACCGAGGACAATTTTAAAATATCGTGTATGTTTAAAGATTTACCCAATTTTCCCATTTTAAATTGTCAACAAGATACGTATCATTTTTCGTTTTTTTTTTAATCATTAGTATACAACTATAATTGTATTAATATTTGAATAAAATAAACAACCAATATGTTTTTTTTAATGATATTTTATTTGTCTCCCAAGACCAAGATATTTCAAAAAAAAAAATTTTATAATTTTTGAAGAGATATTTATAAAATAATAAATTTTGCAATTCAAAATGATAAAGAAGCAGATGATGAATTTAAAAGATTTTCACTCTATAATTTATATAAATAGATTGTAATTATTATCAAAAGAGTTGTAATGGTGGCATCATTTCTTTATATATTTTCATTACGAAGCATTTTTATTTTTTTTTCAAATTTTTTTTTTTTTTTCGAATTTGAAACAAATAATCTTCCAAAGCAAAATTAAAAATAACATTTTACATAATTATCATTTCAATTTATATGGTTATCAAAGAAATACAATTAGAAACAATAAAATTTTTTAAATATAATATTGATCATCATGGTCAAATAGTAATTAATGTCATATTATATATTTATAATTATATTCTCTGTTTAGTTTAAAAAATATCTTTTTCCCTACCTTCTTTTTATTTTAGAACATATTTTTAATAATAAATTCAATGGTCTTCTTGGTCTATAAATTACCAAAAAAAAATAAATTTTTAAAAAAATAATATCCCATAACAATTTTTTTTTTTGAGTTTTACCATTGATAAAAGAAATTTTTTATTGGTATTGATTTGAAGGGCTTTTGAAGGTAGTAAAAACCTACCTTGCTAAGTAATATGACTGCTGGGATAGGTCAATTCTGACAATTTTCACACTTCCGTGTGATAATAACGAGAATACGACGAAGTACAAACACATATCAGAAAGAATAGGATTTAGTTACTGTGAAAATACACAAAGAAGCCCACCAAAAAACTTTATCCTTTTAAAACCTTATAAATACATTTCAAATGGTAAAAAACAATAAATAATAAATAATAAATAATTATTATTACATTCAATTTAAGTTACATTAATGTTTTTTTTAAATTTTTTAAAATTTTTTTTTTAATAATTTTATATAATAAATTCACACAAAACTAAACAAATAATATGTTTATTTATATAAAATAATATGACTACACTAAACATAGTATATTTAGCATATATTAGCATATAATATACAATATGACATTGGTTAAAACTTTGTTGATAGAGTAATACAAAATAAAGCATCGATTATGTGGAAATCAATAAATCAAAGAAGTACAATGTAAATATTACAACAACAACAACATATATTAGATGGTAGTGCACGTAGTATATCATCAACATTAAATAACGAATTACAAAACTCACGTCCTTTACTATGGATTAGCCAAATCATTAAAGAAATGATTGTTTCAACTACACTATTATTTTGAAAATGAAGATGATAATGAAGCATATTGGTTGGATAATTTACCTTATTTGATATGTGTAAAAACTGAAGATTCTGGTTTTGAACTACCTTCATTACTTTCATATTGTTCAGATATTGAAAAACTACCTTCATCACTTTCACATTGTTCAGATATTGAAAAACAAAAGAAATTTATAGATTCAATCGCTGGAATTGCAAATAGTAAATACATTAATGGAGAGCAATTGACAGATATTTTAAGTCCAGAATTAATATTCTTTTTATTGGTTGGATATAATAGTATAGAGTTAATCCGTTACTTTCTTTCAAAATTAAACAAATCATTAGATTATCTTTATGATGGCGAAGAAGAACGGATACTTAGTAATCATTTTTATCATCTACCATTTACCATTCAACATTTTATCAAATCTATATATGTATTGGAATTCATTTGTTCAATTCCAAGTTTATCTCTTTTCGTTAAAGGTAGTTGAATTTTGTACTTTAGATCTGTACAATTGTTGATACGTTATGAAGAAATATGTTTAGGTAATACCTGTTACATGTTATATACGTGGTGTAAATGCATTATACTTTGTATGGGAAGATTTAAAGGTATTAAACTTCATACTAAATCAATACCAAAATGAACTAAATGTATTTGAATTAAATCCATTAAATCCACCTGATCCAAGATCAAGATTACCATTTATTTACAAAATATTAAACATTGCTGCTGCCAGAGGAAGATTACAAACATTTCAATTAATTCAAAAAGATTATTATTATATTTTAAAAGTTAGATCACCACAAGAAGAAAGATCAACTACCAATGGGTTATTTATTTATCAAGATTTAAAGAATTTACTTTTCCAATCACTTCGTAACAATCATTTCTCATTGGCAGAATTATTTGAATTGTTTTCAATAACTTTAAATGAATTCAATTTAAATGCTTCTGATTTATCAAAAACATATTTCAGAAACAAATCATTTTACATTCCTTATGATTCATCAAAAAAGAATCAAAAAACAATTTAAATAAATAATTTGAAAAATATACAAAGGTTTATTGTTATTATTATTATTATTATTTTATTAGTGTATAGTCCTTTTTCTTCTTTATATGTTTAAAATTATGATGTGATAAAGGTGGTGGTTCCCAGAAATCACTCAATTCTCTAGCACCATTGTCTACTTGTATATGGTTATGATATATTAATTTGATTGTTATTATTAATAGTTGATGTAGTTGATTGTAATTTACTATTTAATGATTTCAATTTCACGATGTCTTAAATCATCATCATCAACTGGATTTGAAGAAAGTGTATAACTTGATGATAATGTTGGTGAATTTGGCTCTGTTGATGAAGAAGAATGGGCATATGTATTTTCCATACCTGATACAGTACCTCAACAATCTTTAATTATTATTTTGAAGTTGAATTATCACCACCATTACCAGTACTACCATTGTTATTGCTATCTGAATATTTTCTAAAATCACCCAAATGAACGATCATTTGATAGTAAAGGTGGTGAAATTTGTAATTCATGTTGTTGTAATGTTGATGATATATAACGTGCACTATCATCTAATATATGTTGTTGTTGAAATATTTACACATTGTACTTCCTTTAATAAATATTTATATCTTCTTTGCACATAATCGATGCTTTATTTTTTATTACTCTATCAACCATGTCATATTATATAAAAATAAACATATTATTTGTTTAGTTTTGTGTGAATTTATTATAAAAAATAAAAAAAAAAAAAAATTTATTATATAATCGAAAAAAATTAAAAAAAAACATAAGGTTAACCTTGGTAAATTGAATGTAATTATAATTAACTTTTATTGTTTATTATTTATTGTTTTTTTACCATTTGAAATGTATTTATAAGGTTTTAAAAATTTATTAAAAAAAAATAAAGATTCACGTACGTTTTTCAATCAAATGAAGCATTTACAAATTTTTGAAACGATGAAATAAAAATTAAAACAAAATAAAAATAATTTATGTATTTATAGGAAGCCAGAAGTTTTTAAACTTATTTATTTGTGAGTATGTTACGTCATATATAAAATTGGTGGAATAAAAAGATATTTTTGATTATAATTTTTTTTTTTTTTATTTTTATTTTTTTATAAAAATTTTAAATTTATATAAAAAATGAAAAAAAAAAAAAAAAGAATGTTATTAAAATTTTAAATTGAAAATCAATATTAAAAAAATAAATAAAATTAAATAAATTCACATTGTTAATTTACAAAAATTAAAATCACCAACATTCTCCACTCCGTTATAATAACCAAAATTTTGGAAATAAATATCTTTTTTTTTCAATCAACACACCAAAATTACTAATTATATTATAAAAATTATTAAAAATTATCATTTTTTTGTATTCCAAAATAATACAAACATCTACTTATAATTGTATTTTTTTTTTTTTTTGTCAATTTATTTAATTTTAATATGAATAATTTGTATTTGATATCTTTTTAAAAATTGATTGATTTTGTTCTAAATATTGTTTTACTTTTAGATTTTTAATATTTGAAATATTTAAATCTATTAGATTATAGTTGAATCTTTTTTTTTCTTCATCAGTCGAATTTTTATAATGCTTAAAAAATGATTTTATATGATTGAAATTATTAGTGTATAAAACTTGTTGTAATGAGAATACCCTAGTGAAACTATGAATATAACTAAATATACTAATTATTTTAGCACCACTTGATGTAAATTTATCCAATACCATTTCATTTTTTTCAATTTTTGATAAAATGTATCTTGATTGAATATAATCACATTGTAATGTGATGAAATGTAAATCATATGTTATTGGATTACCATCAGTCGTAGTTTTATCGTATTTTAATAATTCATCTACCAAATAATAAAATAAACCACCAGATTTATAACCATTTAATTTTGAAATTTTAGCAAATGACATAACAGAGAATCTATAACCTAATTCATCATGCATAAATCTACCAGTATCTAAATGCAGACATTCTTCAATTATAGTGTCATTTAATTTACCATTACCATCACCATCATCATAAGAATCAATACCAATTGAACCAATTTTATTATCATGTATAAATTTTATTCTTTCTAAATCACCACTTGAAACAATTGATTTTGCAATATTAATACTTGACCAGTTGAAAACCTCTTTAAAATTATTCCAATAATACATGAAAACATATTGATTATCTATGAACAGTTCTGCACTATTATACATTTTATCTTTACTTTGATTTGAAATTAATTTACCAATTTCATTTAAATATTCATCACGAGTATTATTATTACCATCTGACACCAACAACTGTTTACTTTTAAATAATCTTTCCAATAAGAATTTATTATGATAAAAACCATGTATATTATACTTAAAAATATTTGATAAAAATTCAATTTGTGTTTCCAAAGGTATTTCAATTTTTTGAAATTTTAAATCATTGGCTGAATATTTATTACCATTTAATATTTCATCAATGGTTAAAGTTTCATTTATTACTTTTCCATTATTTTCATCAATTAATGTACCAATTAATAAATTTGAATCTGAATAAAGTCTTGCTTCTCTTAATACATGATCAATACATTTTTTATAATATGCATTTACAGTGCCACCACTACCATACTGGTCAAACATTTCTTTAATTATACTGTATTCTTTAAATTCTCTTGCAAACCCAACTTTTATACCAATATAACTTAATATATCAACATTTCCATTTACTATTTCATTCTTTAAAAAATCAAATATATAGATTCTTTTTACTTCTCTTTCTAAATTAAATTCTTTAAAATTTATACCTTCACTTGATGATGGTTCAGTGGCGACAATACTCTTATTTGTGGTGGTAGCGGTAGTATTTTTAGTATTAGAAAATAATGATTTTAAAGTTGAAAAGAACCCATTATTATTATCATTAACTTTTTGTTGTTGTTCTTCAACCCATATACCAGTTTCATTATAACGAATTAAATTTTGAATTGTTTTTAAAGTTGGTGATAATCTGTTTACTATATCTGATGATTCTGAATAAATTATTCTACTTGAAAGTATTGAACATTGAACAAATTCAAGGTATTCTGAAAATGATATTACTTTTGTTGACAGTTTGGTAAAATGGTATATACTATCTTTTAATGTACTTGGACTAACTAATAATGGTGCATTTAAATCGTGTAATCTTTTAAACACTGAATATTCCAATAATAATAAATTTGAAAAATGATTATCAAATGAACCAGTATATGAATGAACTGGTACATACCTAATTTCATCCAATAAGAATTCAATTACTCTTGATCGGTTATTTGACATTATTGAATAATGTATTGATTTCATTGGGTCTTTGAATTGTGTGATTTTTAAATCACGATATATAAATTTAATTATATCTAAATCTCCGATTTTTAATGACATATCTAATAAACCAGATTCTGTTAATTGTTGTTTTATATCTTGACTATTATAATAATTTAAATTATTATTGAAAATTAATTTTAAAAATTCTAAACTTGGTACATGTAATGAAAATTCCAATAATGTAATGTTTCTAAATAATGTACTATTATTTGATATGTCTGCAACAAGTAATTCATTTCTATTAGTTTGGTAAAACCTTTCAAGTAGTTTCGTATTTTCATTTGAATCCCTATAATTGTCATTATTGTTGTTGAGGTTCAATAGAAATTCAATAAACTTTTTCAATGAACTAAATGTATAACCACTGCTTTCTAAAACCATACCATTTTTTATTTTATAAATAAGTAATTCATAATTTCCACTTTCAACCATCCATTGAAATGTTGCTTCATTAAATTTCATACACATACTAGTAAAAGGTTTAAAACTTTTTATATGATTTGTAATCAGTTTATTAATTTTATAAACATAATTAAATATAATATTTGAAATATATTTATTACCAAAAACACATTTATATAATTTATACATTATTATAAAACAGAAATAAAATTTAAATCATAGTTTTTTTTGAGAGATTCTCTTAAAAAATTAAAAAAAAATTAAAAAAAAAAAAAAAAAAAAAAAAAAAAAAAAAATAAAAAAATTAAAATTCATTTTTTTCAATAAAACACTCTATGTTATATGGTGATGAAATAATAATACATATTTTATCTCTTTTTTTTTCTCTTTATTTTTTATTTATTTTAAATATATAATAATAAAATGATACATAATAATAACAATAATAATATACAACAACAACAATTTGATGAAGAAGATTTTTGTAGAGTTTGTAGAAATGGGTCTACAGCAGATAATCCATTATCATATCCATGCAAGTGTAGTGGTTCAATAAAATATATTCATCAAAATTGTCTATTAGAATGGATTCAACATTCAAAAAGTTCATCATGTGAACTATGTGGTCACCCATTTAGATTCACTCCAAGTAAGTTGAAAATAAAAATAATAAGTCACATGTATTTTATAATTATATAATAGTGCATAAACTAATTAATTTCCTTGGCAACTAAACAGTTTACTCTGAAAATGCACCAGAATTTATACCGTCACATGAATTATTATTTGAAGCATTGAAAAGATTTAAATGGTATATTAAAAAGATATCAAGAATAATTTATATTGTATTTTGTTGGTTATTTATAGTACCAACATTAACATGTTGGATATTTAATTTCTTTTTTGGTTCAAGATGGTTACTTCCAGGAAGAGCAGCAGCAGCAGCAGGTACATTGGCAGATCAACATCGTACTATAATCACATTGTTTTACGACTTTTTCATTGGAACAACTCTATTCTTTTGGATCATTTTAGCATCAATTGCAAGTTATATGATTATAGATTTTATCCACCATAAACATGCAGAAATTGAAATTCAAGATGAATTTGAAATTGATAGTGATGAAACATATTTTCAACATATAGGTGTAGTTGAAGAAGAAGATAATGAAGAAGAACAAGTGGAAGAAGTAGTTCAAATTCAACAACCAGAACAACCACAACAACAACAAACCAATAACAATGAAGATAATGTATATAATAATCAAGATTTAAGATTTCAAATTAGCGATGAAATACCAAATAGGTTACGTCAAAGATTAATTCAACATCAACAACAGCAACAACAACATTTAGAATTAATTAGACAACAAGAATTACGTGAACAACAAGCAGCATTAAATCCAAATAGTAATAATAATCACAATGATGCAAACCATACAGCAGCACGTGCACAACAACAACATAGACAAGCACCAATTGTAGTAGAAGAACCAATTCAACAACAAGCACCACAACAACAACAAGCACAACCACCACAACAAAGAGTATTCTTTAGAATACCAGGAGTATTTGAAATGTTAAGATTACAAGATGGTCCAGATGAAATTGAAAATGATTTAGAAAATGATCCAAATCAAATCGATGATTTAGAACATTTTAGTATGTATAAAACTATATAATCACCTATTATTGCACACATATAATCTAACTTTACCTATTATTATTTATAGTTGGATTATCAGGACCATTATTTAATATATTGACTCATTGTTTTATATTAATTCTTTATAATGGATTCTTTTTATCAACATTTTTATATTGTCCATATTTAATTGGTCAAACATTTACCGAGAAATTACCATTAAAAGTTAAAGACGTATTACAATTGGTTGATGGTTCGATATCACAAGGTGTTGCAAGTATTTTAATTGGTTATTCTGTACTTGCATTTATTGCATTAATAATATTGGTAAATATTGATTTAGTTTGTAATATTATGTAAACCCTTTTTTTTAAAAAACCGGAAATACTAACAGGCTCAATCAATTATTTACAGTCAATTTTAATGACAAAAAAGATAGCATTAAAAATATCAACTCTTACTCATTCATTTATAAAAATTGGAATTATAACAATATTTGAATTGGGTATTTTACCGATAATAGTTGGATGTTTTATTGACTTTTGTTCACTTAGAATATTTGGTGGAACAGTTCAAGCTAGAATTGCATTTGCATTATCTCAAAAAATGACATTTTTATTCTCTCGTTGGATATTTGGTATCTTTTTCATGGTAAATTTCACAAATTTATGCACCATATTTCATCAAATATTTAGAAAAGGTGTAATTTGGTTCTTGAAAGATCCAAGTGATCCAGATTTTGATCCATTTAAAATGATGATTAAAGTAGGTACAAATATTAAATGTTATGTTATGTATGTGATTGTATACTAACTTTTGACTATTTTATCTTCAGTTATCATTTAAAAGACATTTATTTAAAATTTTTGTGTCACTATGTGCATATACAATTATTGGTATATTATTTGTTTATTTACCAGCATTGTTTTTATCATTGATTCCAGGATTTTTACCAATACAATTACAAATGAATGATCCAATTACAAAAGGTTCTGCTGATATTTTATGTATGTATTCCATTTTACTATTATTATGATATAACATTCAATGTTATATGTTCTTTTATTAATAGTTGTAAGGATATTTTACAGTCATTGTAGCAGCATCATTCTTTCCAAGATTTGATACAAAAATAACAATTAGAAATATAGTATACTTTTGGATTACAAATTCTTCAAAATTATTATCATTGGATGATTATTTATTACCAAAACCAACTTTAAATTCAAATTCAAATAATAATCAACAACAACAAAATATAGATGAATTATTTGATGTAAATTTAATTAAACCAAGTAAATTCAAATTTAGAATCGCTGTATTTATATTTTTAGGTTGGTTAACATTGTTTTTAACAATTTGTTTATACATTTCACTTCCAGTATTTGTTGGTAGATTAATTTTACAACCATTCAATAATGATAATGATATTTATAGTATATTGGTTGGTTTATTTTTTGGTTGGTTGGTTTCAAAAATAATTTATTTATTATTTTCACCTTTAAGTCAAATAAATTTTGTTCAATGGATTACAATTGTAAGTTTAAATAATGTACTTTTAATATTATTAATGTAACAAAAAAAGTAATAATACTAATACTCTTTTTATTTAAATTTACAGGGATTGAAAGTATTACTATTGGGTTTGATAATGGTAATATTTATACCATTATTGGCAGGATTTTTATTTGATTTAATTTTTATGGTACCAATAATGGCACCATACGATGAATCGTTCTTTATTCATTTTGGTGATATCTTTCAAAATTGGTGTCTTGGTTCATTGTTGTTGAAATTTTGGTACAGATGGATCACAGCAACCAATCAAAATCAAAATAATAGAAATAATGTTATTGAAGATTTAGATCAACCAAGAGATAAATGGATTGATAGATTTAAACAAGTATGTATAGATATAATTAGAAAGATGTATCAATTCCATATATAATGTAATATATTAATGTATCTCCCTCTAAATTACTATCAGTTTAAAAGAAATGGATTTTCAAATATTGATTTGAAATTTACATTTTCAAAGATAATTTTCCCAATTTGTCATTACTTATTTACATTATTGACAGTACCAATATTTGTTTCAAAAGGTTTGGTTCCATTATTTGGTGGAAGTTTAATACTTGAGAGTATTACATTTAGATATGGGTTTTCAGTTTACTGTTTTATTCTATTGTTTGAAAAGATACTCTTTAAAATTAAACTTTGGATTTCTCATTTTCACAATATAATTAGAGATGATAAATATTTAGTTGGCAAACATTTACATAATTTAGATGAACAAACAAAAAAAACAATTGATTTTTCTTCATCTTCGTCATCATCATCTTAATAATAATAATAATAAATAATATAATAATTTACAATAAAATATCAAAACAACTTTTATTTATTTAATATAATTATTACTTTGTATTTTATTTTGAACAACAAATATCAAATTATTATTACTTAAAACTTGTGAGTATATAATGATCCTAAATTCTCTTTTTTTTGCTTGTGTTTTTATTGTGTTACAAAAAATAATGTACAGCGAAAGTAATTTAACCAAACAAACAGTTATACAAGGTATTGCATCAATATTGGTGTATCAATTAAAATTGGTACTAAAAAGTGGTATTAAAAAGAATGATATAATCGAACAAATTAAAATAGTGAGAAAGAAAACATTAAATAAAGAAGTTATTGAATTTAAAGCTAAAAATGATATTGATCCTTAGGAAAGGTTATTTTGGATCAGTTTTAAAAATCAAAACCCATATTACAAGTCATGATATTGAAAGCTGGTAAATTAAATACAATTCAATATATTCATCAAAATTATAATTGGTTATTGGTAAAGATTTCCAACTCAAATCCAAATGGTATATTCACCTCTGAACAATTAAATTCATTATTACTTCAATCACTTAAGAATGATCAATTGACAGTATCTGATTATTTATTTGATTTGTTTTCAATCACTAAAAAACAATCTGATAGTAATTCTGGTCCATTATCAAATTATATTATAGAAATCTTTTAAATAAATAAAAACAAAAAACATTGTTACACCAAAATGTAAATTGTAACTTTTATCAATAAATAAGGGTGGTTTGTATTTATGAAATTACTTTTTTTTATTTATTTAATTATTATTTATTGTTGATTGTTATTGTTATTGTTATTGTTTTTATTATTATATTGTATATACATTATTGTTAACTGTTTATGATTGATTAAAATGAAAAATCAAATATTTTAATGGTTGAATCTTCATAACCAGTGATTAATTTTGAATCATTAAATTTCAAACAACAGACAGCTGATTGACCTTTAATTGTATTAACATGTGAACCTGTTTTTAAATCCCATAGACGAATTGTTGAATCTGTTGAACCACTTAATAATTTATTTCCTTTAAATTGTAAACAATGAATCATATTATCATGACCTTGTAATGTATGAATTAATCCACCATTCATATCCCAAATCTGTATTAAATATACATCAAATATTAATATAATTGCATTTACTTAAATAAATAATAAATAATATATTGACATACCTTTAATAAACTATCATGACTGCCACTAACTAATTGACCATTTTCAAATTGAATACAATTAATTTTATGAGTATGAGCACGAATTGTATTTACACAACGTGAATCTACATCCCAAATTTTAATAGTTTTATCATATGAACCTGAAATGATTAAATCTTGACCATTATGATTTACTGCTTGTAAACATCTAACTGGTGCAGTATGACCTCTTAATGTTCTTAAACAATTTGATGTATTTAAATCAAATACACGCATTGTACCATCAACACAACCACAAATTAATTGATCACCCATTATTTGTAAACACCATACAGATGAATGAGTTTGAATTGTTTCAATACAAGTACCTTCTTGACGATCCCATATTTTCAAGCTACCATCTGCTGAACCACTAACTAATCTAGTTGGTGTACTACCAAGACAAATTGTACCATTTTTATGACCTGTCAATGTTTTAATACAACGTTTATTACTATCTTCTAAATCATCAATTATCATTGGTACATTTGATAATCCACTACCACTACCAGTAATACTACTATTATTATTTTGACTACCCATTCCATTACAATCCCAAACTTTAACTGTCATATCTTCACTACCACTAATTAGTGTATTTGTTTCAGATTCAAATAGTAAACTCCATACTATTTCTCTATGACCTCTAATTATAGTAGTACTATATTTACCTCTTCTCCAATTACTATCTTTTCTAAATTCACCAACATACCAATTATCACCATATGGTCTAGATGAAGATGTTGTTGATGTGTTTGTTGATGAAGAAGATGAAGAAACATTTGAATTCATTGAACCAGTTGATGAAGATAAAAAAGTATTATTACAACTACCAGTTGATGAATTTAATGAACCAGAAATTGAAGATGAATATGAAGAATAAGTTAATTGACTTTCAGATGGAGGTAAATAATAATTTGAACCATCTAATAATCTTCTTTGTAAACAAATATCTCTCCAAAGACTAATATCAAATGAAAGTGATCTCCATTTTTGAGAAACTCTACAAACACCACGACAAAGATCCAATGGAGATAAGAATTTAAAAATATGTAACATTACTTCTTCAGGTAGTATCAATGTTAATGAACGACTTTCAACTTGTGATAAATTATATTTTGTTGCAATTGATTGATAACTATTTGTAATTGTTTTAATTTGATCTTCTTTCTTTCTTTGTACACATTTTAAAAATTGTTTTTTAATCATTATATCTTTCAATACAGATTCTCTTGCTTCTCTCAAAGTTGATATTGTTCTTTCAATTGATTGTAATTCTAATTTCTTTTTTTCAATCATTCCCATTGTCTCTTTTTCATCTTTTAATACTTCGCTAACTAATGGATCACCACTATACCAATTTGTATCAATATCCATTAATACAATTTGATCTATAAATTGACCATGTTGTTGTTGATCATTATTTATAATTTTATCGCTATTTTTTATATTGTTTTTGCTGTCATCTATTATATCTATATCCATTTTATTTGATTGTTGAATTAAATCTTCCTGTGTACAATTTAATGATAAAGAAGATTCAATTGTTTCTTCATCTTCTTCAAATTGTAATAATTCTTGATCATCTTGAATTATATTTTTAATTTTTATATCATGATAAGATGATTCTTCTATATTATTTTTGTTTATATTGTTGCCGTTATTATTAATATCTTTTTGTTTTTTTGTTGTAGTTTTATTATTATTTGTATTTAATATATTTATAGTTTTTTTAGATGATCCATTATTATTATTTTTATTCCTATTGTTATAATGACGATATCTAGTTGTTGATTCAGTATATGGTATTGGGTTAATTAAATGTGAAATATTTGATGCGCTATTACTATTGTTGTTGGTGTTTACTGTATTATTATTTATTGTTATTTTAATTTCGCCTGTACTTTTCTTTTTCTTTTTATCTCTTAAATTTGATAATTCTTTTGGTAATATATCAATCATTTTTTTAATATTATATATTCTATATAGTTTTTATTATTGTTATAGCATTATATAAAATTTAAAATTTAAAATTAATATTTAATATTTAATAATATTACAAAAAGAGAAAAAAAATATAGTAAATAAAATATTACCTTAAAAAGTAAAAATTTTACTAATTTCTGTATTTTTATTTTAATGTATATATTTATATCTTTTTAAAAAAAAAAATTAATAGATATAAAAAAAAAAGGTGGGTTTTTTTTTAATTAATAAAAAATTAAAAAGGTATTTTACAAAAAAATTAATTGTCGTGGTGTAATATAAGGTTTATATTAATTTGGTATAAGGTAGTGGTTTGTTTGGTTGTGTGTGTTTTTATTTTTTTGTTTATATGTATTATTAATGTTGGTAGGAAAATGTAATACAATTATTAAAATTGGGTAATTAAAAAAATAATATAAAAATAAAAAAATTAAAAATAAAAAAAAGAGAAACACTCAAATCAAAAATAGAATATAGAGTGTGGGGGTGTTGGAGTAGTGTGTATAAATTATTATTTTGAATTGTGTGTGTGTGTGTGTGTATTTTTGTTGGTTTTTTTATTTTAGAGTGTAGGAAATTGTGTGTTTGAAGCGATTTACTGCACACCAAGATTTAATATGTGAAAAATATAATTAGTTGAAAATCACAGTGTGATAACAGTACATGTTTATTTACCCACAATTGTATGTGTTATCTTTATTTTTAACCAAATTAAGAAATTCATTGAAAATAAATACATTTTGTGGTGATGATAATGATGTTTTTAATTAATCCATTAATTCAATCTTTTTTTTGTTTTTGTTTACTTTATATAACCAAGACAAAATAATAATTTATGTGTGTTGTTCAAAATAGAAAAATTAAAGTTTTATTATTTTTGTGTATGTGTATTGTATTAATTAATTTTAAATAATTAATTTTTATTTATTTTATTTTTTAAATCATTTTTTAAATTAATCAAATATAGATTCAATATATTTTATAAATCTAATTTGATAATCTTTTGGATTAATTGCTGATATCTGTGTCTGTAAGATTATTAATTAATTCATTTGTATTAGTTTTTATGTTATTTATATACAAATCAATTTGAATACCTACTCTATCAAATAATAAACCTTTAACTGCATTTTCACCACGTTTTTTTAAATTATAAGTTGTTAAAATATCAATTAACCCTAAAAAATAAATAATACCTTCCTCTTCTTCAATTACACTACCATTACCATTTGATGATGATGATGAAGTTGATGAAGGTGAAGTTGGTGAAGATGGTGAAACTATATTATTATTACTATTACTATTACTATTATTAACAGAATTTGAAAGTAAAGTTGAAACTGGTGGTGAAGTAGTTATTGGTGAATTTGAATCATTATCAGATGTACTTGAACATGATAATGATCTATTCCTATTGTTGTTGTTATTATTATTATTATTATTATTATTAAATACTGAAATTACAGTTGGTAATATTTTATTTGATTTTGAAGAAACAATACCATTACAATCCTTTTTAAAGAATGAAATATCTTCTTTTTTATTACTCTTTAATTTCTGTACACTCTTTTTATCGCTAATATGAAGTCCAACCAATAAACTATAATCACAAATACCATGCCCATTCATCCATTCTGAATCATGTGACAATTGTGTTATAAATGCTTTTTTCAAGTCACCTAAATGAATCTTTCTTTTTAAATTTAAATCTTTAAATGTTAAATCTTGAATATCAATTGTTGTTGCTGTAGTTGTTGTTGTAGTAGTTGTTGTAGTTGCTGCTGCTGATACTGTATTATTACCATTAACTGATAATGATTCAATGGTTGTAGTTGTATTACTTTCTTCTTGTTGTACAACTGCACCACTACCATTGCTGTTACCACTATTAGCAGCAGCTTGTTGTAATATTTGATTAACATCAACAAATCTACCAATTGTTGATCCTTTTAAATCATACTTTTCTTTAATTTCCAATTTCTGTTTTGAATAAAATAAATTTGCCATTACAACAAATATGATATCACGATGTGTACTACTGTAATAACTACTTGATGATGATGCACCCAACTTTAATTTACCTTTTAATCTATACATTCCAAAGAATCTTGGTAACAATGTATTTGGATATGTCAGTGTATGTTGATAATACGATGGAAACAATTTTAAAAACGTATCATATTCACTTGATGGAATAGTTTTAATAAAATATTTGTTATCACTTGATTTATAAAAAAAACTACCACTTCTACCAATTGTTTGAACTTCTAAAAATTTAACTATACCATTATTACCATTTTCATCTACTTGTTGTGATTGACTATCTCTTAGAAAATCATTATCAACTCCATAATATTTTCGAATTTCTTTAAATACTTTTGGTGAAAATGTTGTAAATGTCCATATATTATCTGTATTTGTATTGGCTGTAGTTGTAGCTGGTGATGCTGCTGCTGACTCTTCTGGTATTAATGAAGGTTGTTGAGTTGGTGGTGATGGTATTGGTGATGTTGATTCAATTATTGAATCAATTGGTATTTCAACTGATGATTCAAATATATAATCTTCATTTGTAAATTCTGGATGTGTTGTTGATGTTGTTGATGTTGTTGATGATGATAGTGTACTATCATGTGATGCGCTTAAATTTGTATTTGTACTGTTATTATTAATTATCATTTCGTTATCCAATGATTTTTTAAAACCTGCAGTTAAAAGTGCTGTATATTGTTGAGTTTCCAATTCTTGAGCAGATTTCTTTGATTGATTATTTGATGGCGCTGGTGATCTATAAAGTGTTTCTTCAATGAAATCTTTGGAATATTTTAAAATGTTAAATGGATTAAATACAAATCTATATGATGATGAAGAAGAAGAGGATGATGTAGTTGAAGTTATTGGTGTTGTTGGTTGAGGTGGAGGTGATGGTGGTACAATATTTGAAGGTGGTAACAATGGTGATGTTGATTTAGTTGGTAATGGAGTTGGTGTTGATGTTGATAAATTTACTGGTAATGATTTATTTAATTTACTACTACCACTATTACTACTGCTACTACTACCATTACTACTGTTACTATTACTACTTGTATGATTGGCTCCACTACCAGATAATGAATTTGATCTTGATGGTTTAATTGTAAATAATTGAGTTTCTTTACATTTTGATAAAAAACTTGTAAATGAATTTGGTGATGATTTTATAATTTCTTCAGTTGATGGTGATCCAACTGTTGATATTGGTGATTGAAGATATGTAAAAAACTTTTTTTGTAATTGTTTAATTGGTGATAACTGTTGAAATGACACATTATCATCAACACCAATATAATCATCAACTATAATATTACATTCATTATATAAAATATTTGAAATTTCACCACATGTTAAACACTCTTTACCAGTTAAAACATACATTTTAGTTGCTCCACTAATATCAATCTGTGAAGCCAAATTAGATAGTATTAGTATATATATATATAAATTAATGATAATCAAAATTGATACTTACTTGTATTATTAATTCAACTATTGCTTTAATTAAATCATCGCAATCTAACCAATAACAACCTTCAGTTGATCTACTTAGTATTAATTGTAAATGAGGTTGACTTATTGATGGTGGTCCTACAAATAACCATTGCATTAATGATGAATAAAATATAAAAGTTACTGGTAATGGATCAAATATTGATTCAATTGAAACATGTTCTAAACTATATTCTATATCTTCAACTCCAATTGGATAAACTATTAATATTTGTTTTTCAATTGGTGGTTGTTGTGATGTTGTAGTTGTTTCATTATTTGTATTATTACTATTGTTGTTGTTATTTATAATTTTACATGAATTTGATATTACTCTAACTTGATTATATATTGATTTAAATTCGCACCATTCAAAACATGCTATTATAACGTCATTCTCTTTAATAATTTCATTAATTCTATCTACATCTTCCCATGATATTTCTGTTGTTGATATGTTATCATGATTTGCTGTAATTGAATTTAATAAATTGATATTACTATTGTTGCTGTTTGTTGTTTTAGTGGGAGTACTGTTTGGAGTGGTGTTGGTGTTATTTGTTGTTGTATCGTTTATATTTGTAGCAGGTGGTGGTGATTGTAAGAATACAAGTGTAACTAAACTTTCATATTGTGATAAAACTGTAACTAATAAATTTGATAGGAATTCACCTTTGTTACCAAATATTGCAATCTTTTTACATCGTAATAATGATTTCTTTGTAATTGTTGTATATTGTTGTTTACTTGATGGACTTATATGTTGTGTTGTTGTTGTTACTGTTGTTGTTATTGGTTGTGGTTGTGGTTGTTGTTGTTGTTGTTGTTGTATTCGTTGTAACTCCTCTTCTGTTGTAGGTGGTGATGTTTCACCACTTTTATTTATACCATTACTATTTTTTAATTTATTCTTAAATCTATTAAATCCTATCATTTGGTATTTATATGTATATATTGTAGTATTTTATAGGTTTGTATATAATGTAGAGTATATATTCTATATTATTAATATATTATTTATATGTGTAAAAAATGTATATGTGTGTAAAATAAAAATCTTTTTTTTTTTTTGTTTTTCTTTTAGTGGTGTGTATGCATATGTGTGGTAAAAAATTAATGTACAAATAAATAATTTTAAGTTTTAAAATAAAAAAATGAAGACCCCAAAGAAATATATACAAAAAAAAAAAGATATTTATATAAATCTTTCTTGCAAATAATGTGTTGTTGCAATTATGTAAAATAAAAACTGATAAAATGATGAATTTAAAATTAAAAAAAAAAATTTAAAAAAAAGAAAAAAATAAAAAAAAATAAAAAGTTTTCTGGTTTATTTCATACACATAAAAATAATAATTATAATTGTTTAAACACACATACATATATTATGTATAAAAATACACAGATCTAGATATACATGTAAACACCCCCATGTGCATATTTATAAATATAATTATAACAAATCATTTGGTTTTATTTTTTATTTGTTTCCAACTTTTTGTTTTCCATGATTGGGGATAATTGGTACTGATAATAAATTAGTTATATCAGCTTACGTATATTCAGTAACTCATTTTTTATTTAAATTTTTATTTTTATTTTTATTTTTATTATTATTTTTATTTACACACCCATTCAAATTTTATTATGAACGAAAAAAAATTATTTCAAATATCGCATGATGTTACCAAGTGATGGAATAATGTTTAATACTAAGTTTGTATATCTAACGAAAAAAAAGGCGAAAAGAACTAAAAAAATTTCAAACACCTGTTTTGCAAACATAGATCTAGATTTACATGTAAACAATGTGCACATTTATAAATTATAACAAATTTATTATTATTTCCAACTTTTTGTTTTTTGATTTCCATAATTGGGAATAATAAGGTGCTGATGGTCAGTTATAATAAGGATCAACCTACATAATATAATTATGTATGGTTTGGATTTGTATTTTAGTGTAATAGTGGGTTTTTTTTTGGATGGAAAGTAAAAACAATCTCGAATATTTAATATGTATTTGAATTCTTGGCTAAAACCTCCAAAATTTGAAACTGTTTCAATTTGTGGATGGACCTTGAGTGCATAGTTTTTTGTGCAACTAAAACACCTGACAGTTGTGTCCAATTTGGTCCAATTATTAGGTCTCATCAATAATTAACATTATTATATCCAGATGAAAAATAATGAGACACAAATTATAATATAATATAAAATACATATGTATAAACAGGAAATTGATCCAGACTTTAATAAATTTGAACTATTATTAATTAATTATTTTGAATAGACAGGATGATTCATTCATTACCTTTTAATATGTAAATTTAGAAATATTTTTCACGTTTGACCCAAAAACGAAAAAAAAAAAAAAAAAAAAAAAAAAAAATTTTTTTGAAAAAAAGGTTTTTTAAATTTTTTTTATTTATTTTGCCATTTTTTTTATTTATATATAAAAAAAAA